>CAJUYC020000085.1:0-12499 GCA_910591585.2 Nysson spinosus | reverse complement strand
ATTCTAATAGGTGCGAATGCTTTGGAGTCACGACTAGATCTGATCTCCGTTTGGAGCGCATGGACCTCCTTCGCTCGCGGTGGCGCTGGCGCGTGCGCGCGGTGAGTGGGGGTAAGGCCCAGTAGTGGGGCCAACGGAGTGGGGCGAGCGCGTTACGCGTGGCGCGGGAGCGTCGTACGCGTAACGCTTACAATAATCGCTGAAGTTATATGTTTTCCTTATATGAATAAAAATATTGTAATACATTCGTCTGATGAGAATATGAATATAAGAATTATGAATTAAGTATACGTATGAAACGCTTTTCTAATGGTAGTTATACTAAGGATGCTGTACATTAAGATTATATATATAATAAATATAATGGTGGTAGGTTGTAGTGTTCATGCATTCGTTAAATTATTAATACGAATTTCTCGTGTAAGGCGACACGCGTTGAGTATACTAGTACGTGGACGTTACTCCTAATAATGGGATGTAGATTATTATATGTGTTTAAAGTATATAAACAAGTATCGGAATAATATGCGTTAGAATAAATATATATATATATATATATATTTATATTGCTATATATGAGAATGTAGCGTTTTAATGCGGGGTGAAACTCGATGGATGTAACACCCCCCCCCTTATATTAAGAAAAATAATGCAAATTATTTTTCGTTGTCGTTTTTGGATCTTATGCTATATGTACATTTTTCGTCGTCACTGGTTCTTTTCTTCGGAATTTGGGGTCTTTGGGATCTTCTTGTTCGAGAATTTGGGAATGGGGTTTCTTGCTTTCCATGGCTTCGTTGGTTAGGTAGATTCCTGGCTTCTACGCTTCATCCGTTGGTGGTAAGTATGATTTCGGGGGAAGAACCAGTGGAATTACATTAATCTTTACAAATTTTCAATTTGTCGATGTGTACGAGTTTGGCCTTTTTGCCGATTTTAATGCGTGCGTTTCTATCGTCGATTAGTTCTATAATTTCATACGGACCTGTGTACTGTGCGTCGAGTTTGCCGAGTTGCGGCTCTTTTAATAAATATACTAATTGACCTATCGTTAGTTTCCTCTCGGAGGCGCTTCTATCGTAGTAAATTTTCGATCTGACTTTTGCGAGGTTAAGGTTCGTACGGGCAATGTTCTGAATATCGTGGAGCTTGTGAAAAAGATTCGTTAAATATTGTGTATAGGTTTCGTTTGACTGTTCGTCACCTAGTGGATATGCGGAGGGTACCCGTGCTCTTTCGCCAAAAACTAACTCGTGTGGAGTAACTTTGTCGCTTCGTGAACGCTAGTATTGTATGAAAAAATGGCGAGGTCCGTCCATTCGTCCCAATCGCGCTTCTGACCTGTGAAGTTTTTTAAATATTCTGCTAAAACCTGATGCGATCTTTCTAGAGATCCATTGCTCTGTGGATGAAAAGCAGTTGTTTGGCAATGTCTAATGCGGAATTTCTTTGTTATTTCCTTTACGAGGCTAGAGGTAAAATTAGTACCTTGGTCTGTAAGTATAGTATGTGGAGATCCGAATTTGCATATAAAATGTTTTATTAAGGCGTCGGCAATGTCCAGGGATGTGGCTCGTGGTAATGGGATTGCGAGTGAAAATTTTGTGAGGAGATCTTGGATGGTTAGTATGTAAATGTTTCCTTTCGGAGTCTGAGGAAGAGGACCCATAATATCTAGGGCTATCTTCTCGAAAGCGTGTTCGGGTGTATCCGTAATCTTCATGGGTAGCTTGGGTTTGACCCGAACTAATTTGTTTAATTGACATGTGCGACATTTTCCTATAAAATCTTGCACGTCTTTTCTGAGCCCTGGCCAATAAAATCTTTGTTTAATTCGGAGACAAGTCTTTGTGACTCCTTTGTGTCCGGCTGCGGATGAGCAGTGGTTTTCTTCAATGATGTTGATTTTTTCCTCTTTTGAGGGGACGTCTATTTTGCCAAAGTGCAGGATTATTTTTAGCGTTTCATCATGGAAAATTTTTTCGAGGAGTTCGCGTATGTGTTGCCGGGAGAGAGGTTCGATATTGCCGGCGGCGATGCTCAGAACTCTTATCTGCAGTTCTCGTATTACATCCAAGAGTGAGCGCATGGCCTCGATGAGATCGTCTTTTCTTGGAAGAGCAGCTGCGTTTATTTGGATTGGTAAGCAGATAAGGGGTGCGCGTTGTGTGTCGCCGAAGACTTTGGCTCTGGTAAGAATTGCGTCGTTAAAATTAGGGAGGCGATGAATTACTTTTAATTCTTTCGCTCCTTTATCTACCGGTTCGCCGGTCATGGTTGTGAACACGGCTACAGCGTTTTCTGATGTTGATAATGGATTCCTTGAATTTACTATCATTAAGCTTGAGGTACCCGGAATTATTGGAGATGAAAACATTGATTCCTCGCTTGTGCTGGAGAAGTCGGTTTCTTCCGATGTTTGTGAGGATGAATGGGGCTGGTTCCCTAATTCCTCGATGGGAGATGTTCCTGGTACTTCGGAATCGAGAATATTTTCGTGCTTTTCGGAGGTTGTAGGTACTTCGGATACTGAGATTTTAGACGGTGTTTCTTGTTGTTGTATTTTTGGCGCGGAGAATATAGATTCCTCGGAATCTGACGATAATGGAAGGATTTGTGCGGGATTTCGGGAGAGTGCATCTGCATTGACATTGTACTTGCCGGCCTTATAAACAATCCTATATTCATACTCAGCTAGTTTGAGTCGCCAGCGTATTAGTCGAGAGGTCGGATCTTTAACGGAATTTAGCCAGACCAGTGGCTTATGATCTGTGATTAAGGTAAATTTATTGCCGTAGAGGTATGGTCGAAAGTAATTAACACTATAGACAATCGCCAAAAGTTCTTGTTCTATGGTCGAATAGTTTTGTTCGGCTTGGTTAAGTAAACGCGAAGTATAGGCGATTGGACGGTCCTCTCCAGGTTTTCCCTGACTTAGGATACCTCCTACCGCATATCCTGACGCGTCGGTTGTAACTATAAATTCTTTAGAAAAGTCTGGAAAGTTGAGAACGGGTTCTTTACATAGGGCTTCACGCAGCGAATTAAATGAATGATTCTGTTCTTTGGTCCATACAAATTTGGTGTTCTTTTTCAGTAGGTTTGTCAAAGGTTTTGCTATTTTTGAAAAGTTTGCTATAAATTTACGATAATATCCGGCGAGTCCTAGGAATTGTTTAATTGTTTTTGGGTCTCGCGGTTGCGGGAAATTCTTTACAGCGGATATTTTATGAGGATCGGGTTTTAATCCGTCCTCGCTTAATACGTGACCCAGGTATGCGACTTCCCTTCGTAGGAACTCACACTTGTCGGGTTGGAGTTTTAGATTTGCTGAGCGTAATCTTTTAGCAAGCTTATTGAATTTTGTTGCATGCTCCTGAAGGGAGCTAGAATATATAACGATATCATCCAGATACACAAAGATTTCGTGGCCCTGAAGGCCCGTTAGAACATTGTCCATTAACCTTTGAAAAGTCGCGGGACCGTTTCGCAAACCGAAAGGCATACGTCTGAACTGATAATGTCCATTCGGAGTGGAAAACGCTGTTTTTTCCGCGTCGTCCTTATCCATCGGTATCTGGTGGAAACCGGACGCGAGGTCGAATATCGAAAAGTACTTAGAACCACCGAGTTGATCGAGGATTTCAGAAATGTTAGGGAGTGGGTATGCGTCTGCGGAAGTTTTATCATTTAGCTTTCTATAATCGATGACCATTCGCCATCTTTTATTGCCTTTTGAATCGGCCTTTTTGGGTACGATCCAAAGGGGTGAACTATACGGAGAAACTGAGTGTTCTATTATATCATTTTGTAAAAGGTCGCAAACTTGCCTGCGTATTTCCTCTTTGTGGATTGGAGGGTAACGGTATTGTTTTGTATTTACTGGTAGTTTGTCGCTCGTAATTATCTTATGTGAAATAGCCGTTGTGTGCCCTAAGGGTTCTTCGGGGAGATGAAAGATGTCGGAACTTTGTGAAATTAGATTATCTACGTGGCTTTGCTCCTCGGTATTGAGGTGTTCTAGGCGTAGCAAAGATTTGACCTGTTGCGCGCGCTCGTCGCGGTCGGTTGACTCGGAAGGTTTTATTGCAAAAATTGCAGCGCTATTATTTTCGGAGTGAAATTCTTGGATTTCGATTCTTGGAACTTGGATTTTGATGTCGCGTTCTGTAGTGTTAAACGCGATTAAATGTCCGCGGCCTCCGACATTTTTCACTATCGCTTCTCCTAGGAGAAGCCCTTGAGCAACATCGAGACGCGGGATATAACCTTCTTTAAGGTCATTGAGGATTTGAATCGAGATAATTTTCTTTGTTCTCTTAGGAACTGTGACTTCGGATTGGATGAATGGGAAGGTTTTTCCTCTCCAATTCAGTTTTTGATTAAGAAAATCTATCATGGCGTTGCCCTCGAAAAATGGTTGTCCTAGGATACCGGCTTGAGAAATAGGAAATTGATCGGCAATGACATGAAAGAGGATAGGAACACCACCAATGCTCAAGGTACACGTCCCTAAGGTGCGTACGTGACCATCGGTGATGCCTTTGAGAGTTAAGAGATTTTCCGTCTTAATCGGAACGTGGGATTTGATATGATTTTGTTTTAACAGATTGAGCTGAGCGCCCGTATCGATCATGAAATTTGACGAAGACTGGATCTCCGGAATCTCGAGAGATATTTCTGGAATATCTCTGAGGGATTTTATTCTGAAGTTGAGGATTCTCGTGGAGGGTCCTGTTCCTCCTCTATAGTTATTGGGCGCATCGAATGTGTGGCTGCCCCCTGCATGGTGCCCGACGGTAGAAGGGGGCGCCGGTCGTTTCCCGGAATTCTCTGAGTGTTATTGTACTCCCTTTTTCTACACTCCTGGATTAAGTGACCTGACTTTTTACAGTATTTACAAATTTTTACGTCACGGTCGAATGCGGATGGAACTGGTGGAGGATTAGTTCCGCTTACGGGTGACCGTACGGTCGGCTGGTCACGGTGCATCGGTGCGTTACTGACGCGGTATTGTTCGCGCGAGTAACCGCTGCGCGTAGAATTCTGAGAATACTCTGTTTTAATATGTTCTCGGTTTTTCCGGGCTTGTTCGCGGTCGAGTTCTAACTCACGGTATATTTCGCGAACTTTGGCGAAGGTTTCCGCTAACGAATGACACTGTGATATTTTTAATTCTATTCTATACTCGTGAGGCAATCCGCGGCGGAGTGCTCGGAGAGCCATTTCGTCGAGTTCTTGAATTATTTCGCTTGATAATTGCCCACGCGCTGCGAGCTCAGCATCAAGGATGGCGGATCGAATATCCTTAATTCTACCAACGAAATCTATTATATGTTCTTTGAACTTTAGGCTAACGTTGCTAAGATCTCCCCGTAATTGATCGACGGATTTTCCGGATCCGAATTCTACGGAGAGGGTAGAGAGTAAGCGAGTCAAGCTGGAATGCTCCTCGTCTTCGATAGCGGCGTATGCTCGTCCGTGGAGTTTACTGATTATAAATCTGGTTAACGCGTCTTCTTGATGGGGTACTGTTAAATCGCGTGCTCTCTTGCATGCTCTTGCGAATTTATTATATGGTATATTCGTTCCGTCGAAGGTTGGGATCGTATCTACGATATCTCGAAGTGGTATCGGATCGCGGTCCCGGTTATGATATGAGGGGGTATTGTGGATTTGCGTTGGCGGTATCAGTAATGGGGAGTTAGCGCGACTAGGGTTGCGAATTTCGTTTCGAAGAGATTCTATTTGCGCGGCGAGTTCGGAAGTTGTTTGTTTTGATTCCGTTCGCGTATTTTCGAGAGCGGTTTTAAAATCATTCGCTTCGCGTTCTGCGGTGGCGGTCCGCTCCTCTAATTGCCGAATATAACTATTCTTTTGCTGAAAGTCGCGTTCTGCTCTTTGTTGTTTACGCGCAAACTCTTCACTTTGTTGAGATAGGTGTTCGTGTTGAACTTTCAAACGCTCTTCCTTCTCGACTAATTTTTTACGAAGCTCGTCGAATTCTGCTCGCGTATGCGCGTCGTCGATCGCGGTGTTACGTCCGCGCGTTTCCATTTTTAGTTTCGGAGGACGTAGAATGGGTGAAATGGTGAATATATTAATGTACGCGATTATTAATGGAAAAGAATACGTTCTTGTAACCGATTTCCGGAAGCGTATCCCACCGCTGTCACCAGAAAAGTGGCCCTGTTACGTTCGGATCCCGGAGAAATGTAAAAATCTTGAACTTTTCGCGAAGGCGCGGAAATGGGGCGAACGAGAAGGGTGACCGCTTACTTTTGAGATTACTCTCGGGACGATCACGGTCTTTTCCGGTAATCGGTTGGGAAATATGTTAAATTGTACTTACTCGTTGCAGGAATAATATATACTTTGGCGGACGTGTGATTGGCTTAATCGAGGATCGCTCGGCGTCAGTGGCGTGTTGTTGTTGTTTAAATCCTCAATGGTCCCCTGTTGAATCGTCTCAGCGTCCTGAAGTTCCTTGACTGATGGCGTTCGTGATTTGTCGAAGGCGATAGCAATTAACTTATAGGTGGTAAAAGGGTGTAATAGGGGAGGATTTAATGTGGATTTCCTTATAGTTTGGTGAGAAATGCTAGGCATTGAGCGTGCTCCGATATAGGAGTAGAGAGGAGCTTCGGTGGCGGGTAAATATGGTTGGCGTAGTAAACGTTGTAATTGGGTTTTACGTCCAGAGCGACGTGATTTAGGCATGAAGTAAGATTGATAGGTAGAAGAAATAGGAAATATGAATAGGGACGTGCGTGTGTGTGTTTTTGTTATAACAAGCGCTAGTCGGCCGGTCCTGCCCGCTAGCCAGCACTGTATTATAACGAGAAATACTTGTTATGTATGTGTAGATTTGTCATAGACAGCGCTAGTCGGCCGGTCCTGCCCGCTAGCCAGCACTGTATTATAACGAGAAATACTGTTATGTATGTGTAAATTTGTCATAAACAGCGCTAGTCGGCCGGTCCTGCCCGCTAGCCAGCACTGTATTATAACGAGAAATACTGTTATGTATGTGTAAATTTGTCATAAACAGCGCTAGTCGGCCGGTCCTGCCCGCTAGCCAGCACTGTATTATAACGAGAAATACTGTTATGTATGTGTAAATTTGTCATAAACAGCGCTAGTCGGCCGGTCCTGCCCGCTAGCCAGCACTGTATTATAACGAGAAATATGTGTGCGAGAGTAGACTTGGAGGTAAAAGCTGGAATAAAGTGAATTTAATAGGATGAGATGTGAGGTATTAGGTTGTTAAGGACTTGATAAGGTCACTTGAGTAATTACTGCACTGATTTTAACTTAACTAATAGTATATTAAAGATAATTAACACGTAAAGATACAAGAATGATTTTGTAGATATAATGTAAAAATGATTAAAATGGATTTAAGATTAAAATAAGATTTGAATATAAATACTAGGTTTAAATATGTTTGAGTAACGAATTCGAAATGTAATAGGAACTTGTCGCAGTTAAGCGGAGATTCTAATAGGTGCGAATGCTTTGGAGTCACGACTAGATCTGATCTCCGTTTGGAGCGCATGGACCTCCTTCGCTCGCGGTGGCGCTGGCGCGTGCGCGCGGTGAGTGGGGGTAAGGCCCAGTAGTGGGGCCAACGGAGTGGGGCGAGCGCGTTACGCGTGGCGCGGGAGCGTCGTACGCGTAACGCTTACAATAATCGCTGAAGTTATATGTTTTCCTTATATGAATAAAAATATTGTAATACATTCGTCTGATGAGAATATGAATATAAGAATTATGAATTAAGTATACGTATGAAACGCTTTTCTAATGGTAGTTATACTAAGGATGCTGTACATTAAGATTATATATATAATAAATATAATGGTGGTAGGTTGTAGTGTTCATGCATTCGTTAAATTATTAATACGAATTTCTCGTGTAAGGCGACACGCGTTGAGTATACTAGTACGTGGACGTTACTCCTAATAATGGGATGTAGATTATTATATGTGTTTAAAGTATATAAACAAGTATCGGAATAATATGCGTTAGAATAAATATATATATATATATATATATATTTATATTGCTATATATGAGAATGTAGCGTTTTAATGCGGGGTGAAACTCGATGGATGTAACACCCTATTTCAGAAACGAGAGACCGCATTTTCCGTGTAAATTGACGTGAAAATTCGAATGGCATCGAGAATTTCATCGAAAAGAATTTTGGAAGGGCATGGTTTCGACGCAAAGGTAAGTTTTCTCTCTGAAATCGACAGATTTCGCTATTCAGGCGATAGTTTCGCACTTTTTCCAGATTTCCCTATTTCAGAAACGAGAGACCGCATTTTCCGTGTAAATTGACGTGAAAATTCGAATGGCATCGAGAATTTCATCGAAAAGAATTTTGGAAGGGCATGGTTTCGACGCAAAGGTAAGTTTTCTCTCTGAAATCGACAGATTTCGCTATTCAGGCGATAGTTTCGCACTTTTTCCAGATTTCCCTATTTCAGAAACGAGAGACCGCATTTTCCGTGTAAATTGACGTGAAAATTCGAATGGCATCGAGAATTTCATCGAAAAGAATTTTGGAAGGGCATGGTTTCGACGCAAAGGTAAGTTTTCTCTCTGAAATCGACAGATTTCGCTATTCAGGCGATAGTTTCGCACTTTTTCCAGATTTCCCTATTTCAGAAACGAGAGACCGCATTTTCCGTGTAAATTGACGTGAAAATTCGAATGGCATCGAGAATTTCATCGAAAAGAATTTTGGAAGGGCATGGTTTCGACGCAAAGGTAAGTTTTCTCTCTGAAATCGACAGATTTCGCTATTCAGGCGATAGTTTCGCACTTTTTCCAGATTTCCCTATTTCAGAAACGAGAGACCGCATTTTCCGTGTAAATTGACGTGAAAATTCGAATGGCATCGAGAATTTCATCGAAAAGAATTTTGGAAGGGCATGGTTTCGACGCAAAGGTAAGTTTTCTCTCTGAAATCGACAGATTTCGCTATTCAGGCGATAGTTTCGCACTTTTTCCAGATTTCCCTATTTCAGAAACGAGAGACCGCATTTTCCGTGTAAATTGACGTGAAAATTCGAATGGCATCGAGAATTTCATCGAAAAGAATTTTGGAAGGGCATGGTTTCGACGCAAAGGTAAGTTTTCTCTCTGAAATCGACAGATTTCGCTATTCAGGCGATAGTTTCGCACTTTTTCCAGATTTCCCTATTTCAGAAACGAGAGACCGCATTTTCCGTGTAAATTGACGTGAAAATTCGAATGGCATCGAGAATTTCATCGAAAAGAATTTTGGAAGGGCATGGTTTCGACGCAAAGGTAAGTTTTCTCTCTGAAATCGACAGATTTCGCTATTCAGGCGATAGTTTCGCACTTTTTCCAGATTTCCCTATTTCAGAAACGAGAGACCGCATTTTCCGTGTAAATTGACGTGAAAATTCGAATGGCATCGAGAATTTCATCGAAAAGAATTTTGGAAGGGCATGGTTTCGACGCAAAGGTAAGTTTTCTCTCTGAAATCGACAGATTTCGCTATTCAGGCGATAGTTTCGCACTTTTTCCAGATTTCCCTATTTCAGAAACGAGAGACCGCATTTTCCGTGTAAATTGACGTGAAAATTCGAATGGCATCGAGAATTTCATCGAAAAGAATTTTGGAAGGGCATGGTTTCGACGCAAAGGTAAGTTTTCTCTCTGAAATCGACAGATTTCGCTATTCAGGCGATAGTTTCGCACTTTTTCCAGATTTCCCTATTTCAGAAACGAGAGACCGCATTTTCCGTGTAAATTGACGTGAAAATTCGAATGGCATCGAGAATTTCATCGAAAAGAATTTTGGAAGGGCATGGTTTCGACGCAAAGGTAAGTTTTCTCTCTGAAATCGACAGATTTCGCTATTCAGGCGATAGTTTCGCACTTTTTCCAGATTTCCCTATTTCAGAAACGAGAGACCGCATTTTCCGTGTAAATTGACGTGAAAATTCGAATGGCATCGAGAATTTCATCGAAAAGAATTTTGGAAGGGCATGGTTTCGACGCAAAGGTAAGTTTTCTCTCTGAAATCGACAGATTTCGCTATTCAGGCGATAGTTTCGCACTTTTTCCAGATTTCCCTATTTCAGAAACGAGAGACCGCATTTTCCGTGTAAATTGACGTGAAAATTCGAATGGCATCGAGAATTTCATCGAAAAGAATTTTGGAAGGGCATGGTTTCGACGCAAAGGTAAGTTTTCTCTCTGAAATCGACAGATTTCGCTATTCAGGCGATAGTTTCGCACTTTTTCCAGATTTCCCTATTTCAGAAACGAGAGACCGCATTTTCCGTGTAAATTGACGTGAAAATTCGAATGGCATCGAGAATTTCATCGAAAAGAATTTTGGAAGGGCATGGTTTCGACGCAAAGGTAAGTTTTCTCTCTGAAATCGACAGATTTCGCTATTCAGGCGATAGTTTCGCACTTTTTCCAGATTTCCCTATTTCAGAAACGAGAGACCGCATTTTCCGTGTAAATTGACGTGAAAATTCGAATGGCATCGAGAATTTCATCGAAAAGAATTTTGGAAGGGCATGGTTTCGACGCAAAGGTAAGTTTTCTCTCTGAAATCGACAGATTTCGCTATTCAGGCGATAGTTTCGCACTTTTTCCAGATTTCCCTATTTCAGAAACGAGAGACCGCATTTTCCGTGTAAATTGACGTGAAAATTCGAATGGCATCGAGAATTTCATCGAAAAGAATTTTGGAAGGGCATGGTTTCGACGCAAAGGTAAGTTTTCTCTCTGAAATCGACAGATTTCGCTATTCAGGCGATAGTTTCGCACTTTTTCCAGATTTCCCTATTTCAGAAACGAGAGACCGCATTTTCCGTGTAAATTGACGTGAAAATTCGAATGGCATCGAGAATTTCATCGAAAAGAATTTTGGAAGGGCATGGTTTCGACGCAAAGGTAAGTTTTCTCTCTGAAATCGACAGATTTCGCTATTCAGGCGATAGTTTCGCACTTTTTCCAGATTTCCCTATTTCAGAAACGAGAGACCGCATTTTCCGTGTAAATTGACGTGAAAATTCGAATGGCATCGAGAATTTCATCGAAAAGAATTTTGGAAGGGCATGGTTTCGACGCAAAGGTAAGTTTTCTCTCTGAAATCGACAGATTTCGCTATTCAGGCGATAGTTTCGCACTTTTTCCAGATTTCCCTATTTCAGAAACGAGAGACCGCATTTTCCGTGTAAATTGACGTGAAAATTCGAATGGCATCGAGAATTTCATCGAAAAGAATTTTGGAAGGGCATGGTTTCGACGCAAAGGTAAGTTTTCTCTCTGAAATCGACAGATTTCGCTATTCAGGCGATAGTTTCGCACTTTTTCCAGATTTCCCTATTTCAGAAACGAGAGACCGCATTTTCCGTGTAAATTGACGTGAAAATTCGAATGGCATCGAGAATTTCATCGAAAAGAATTTTGGAAGGGCATGGTTTCGACGCAAAGGTAAGTTTTCTCTCTGAAATCGACAGATTTCGCTATTCAGGCGATAGTTTCGCACTTTTTCCAGATTTCCCTATTTCAGAAACGAGAGACCGCATTTTCCGTGTAAATTGACGTGAAAATTCGAATGGCATCGAGAATTTCATCGAAAAGAATTTTGGAAGGGCATGGTTTCGACGCAAAGGTAAGTTTTCTCTCTGAAATCGACAGATTTCGCTATTCAGGCGATAGTTTCGCACTTTTTCCAGATTTCCCTATTTCAGAAACGAGAGACCCGCATTTTCCGTGTAAATTGACGTGAAAATTCGAATGGCATCGAGAATTTCATCGAAAAGAATTTTGGAAGGGCATGGTTTCGACGCAAAGGTAAGTTTTCTCTCTGAAATCGACAGATTTCGCTATTCAGGCGATAGTTTCGCACTTTTTCCAGATTTCCCTATTTCAGAAACGAGAGACCGCATTTTCCGTGTAAATTGACGTGAAAATTCGAATGGCATCGAGAATTTCATCGAAAAGAATTTTGGAAGGGCATGGTTTCGACGCAAAGGTAAGTTTTCTCTCTGAAATCGACAGATTTCGCTATTCAGGCGATAGTTTCGCACTTTTTCCAGATTTCCCTATTTCAGAAACGAGAGACCGCATTTTCCGTGTAAATTGACGTGAAAATTCGAATGGCATCGAGAATTTCATCGAAAAGAATTTTGGAAGGGCATGGTTTCGACGCAAAGGTAAGTTTTCTCTCTGAAATCGACAGATTTCGCTATTCAGGCGATAGTTTCGCACTTTTTCCAGATTTCCCTATTTCAGAAACGAGAGACCGCATTTTCCGTGTAAATTGACGTGAAAATTCGAATGGCATCGAGAATTTCATCGAAAAGAATTTTGGAAGGGCATGGTTTCGACGCAAAGGTAAGTTTTCTCTCTGAAATCGACAGATTTCGCTATTCAGGCGATAGTTTCGCACTTTTTCCAGATTTCCCTATTTCAGAAACGAGAGACCGCATTTTCC
>CAJUYC020000084.1:0-15282 GCA_910591585.2 Nysson spinosus | reverse complement strand
GACCGCATTTTCCGTGTAAATTGACGTGAAAATTCGAATGGCATCGAGAATTTCATCGAAAAGAATTTTGGAAGGGCATGGTTTCGACGCAAAGGTAAGTTTTCTCTCTGAAATCGACAGATTTCGCATTTCAGGCGATAGTTTCGCACTTTTTCCAGATTTCCCTATTTCAGAAACGAGAGACCGCATTTTCCGTGTAAATTGACGTGAAAATTCGAATGGCATCGAGAATTTCATCGAAAAGAATTTTGGAAGGGCATGGTTTCGACGCAAAGGTAAGTTTTCTCTCTGAAATCGACAGATTTCGCATTTCAGGCGATAGTTTCGCACTTTTTCCAGATTTCCCTATTTCAGAAACGAGAGACCGCATTTTCCGTGTAAATTGACGTGAAAATTCGAATGGCATCGAGAATTTCATCGAAAAGAATTTTGGAAGGGCATGGTTTCGACGCAAAGGTAAGTTTTCTCTCTGAAATCGACAGATTTCGCATTTCAGGCGATAGTTTCGCACTTTTTCCAGATTTCCCTATTTCAGAAACGAGAGACCGCATTTTCCGTGTAAATTGACGTGAAAATTCGAATGGCATCGAGAATTTCATCGAAAAGAATTTTGGAAGGGCATGGTTTCGACGCAAAGGTAAGTTTTCTCTCTGAAATCGACAGATTTCGCATTTCAGGCGATAGTTTCGCACTTTTTCCAGATTTCCCTATTTCAGAAACGAGAGACCGCATTTTCCGTGTAAATTGACGTGAAAATTCGAATGGCATCGAGAATTTCATCGAAAAGAATTTTGGAAGGGCATGGTTTCGACGCAAAGGTAAGTTTTCTCTCTGAAATCGACAGATTTCGCATTTCAGGCGATAGTTTCGCACTTTTTCCAGATTTCCCTATTTCAGAAACGAGAGACCGCATTTTCCGTGTAAATTGACGTGAAAATTCGAATGGCATCGAGAATTTCATCGAAAAGAATTTTGGAAGGGCATGGTTTCGACGCAAAGGTAAGTTTTCTCTCTGAAATCGACAGATTTCGCATTTCAGGCGATAGTTTCGCACTTTTTCCAGATTTCCCTATTTCAGAAACGAGAGACCGCATTTTCCGTGTAAATTGACGTGAAAATTCGAATGGCATCGAGAATTTCATCGAAAAGAATTTTGGAAGGGCATGGTTTCGACGCAAAGGTAAGTTTTCTCTCTGAAATCGACAGATTTCGCATTTCAGGCGATAGTTTCGCACTTTTTCCAGATTTCCCTATTTCAGAAACGAGAGACCGCATTTTCCGTGTAAATTGACGTGAAAATTCGAATGGCATCGAGAATTTCATCGAAAAGAATTTTGGAAGGGCATGGTTTCGACGCAAAGGTAAGTTTTCTCTCTGAAATCGACAGATTTCGCATTTCAGGCGATAGTTTCGCACTTTTTCCAGATTTCCCTATTTCAGAAACGAGAGACCGCATTTTCCGTGTAAATTGACGTGAAAATTCGAATGGCATCGAGAATTTCATCGAAAAGAATTTTGGAAGGGCATGGTTTCGACGCAAAGGTAAGTTTTCTCTCTGAAATCGACAGATTTCGCATTTCAGGCGATAGTTTCGCACTTTTTCCAGATTTCCCTATTTCAGAAACGAGAGACCGCATTTTCCGTGTAAATTGACGTGAAAATTCGAATGGCATCGAGAATTTCATCGAAAAGAATTTTGGAAGGGCATGGTTTCGACGCAAAGGTAAGTTTTCACTCTGAAATCGACAGATTTCGCATTTCAGGCGATAGTTTCGCACTTTTTCCAGATTTCCCTATTTCAGAAACGAGAGACCGCATTTTCCGTGTAAATTGACGTGAAAATTCGAATGGCATCGAGAATTTCATCGAAAAGAATTTTGGAAGGGCATGGTTTCGACGCAAAGGTAAGTTTTCTCTCTGAAATCGACAGATTTCGCATTTCAGGCGATAGTTTCGCACTTTTTCCAGATTTCCCTATTTCAGAAACGAGAGACCGCATTTTCCGTGTAAATTGACGTGAAAATTCGAATGGCATCGAGAATTTCATCGAAAAGAATTTTGGAAGGGCATGGTTTCGACGCAAAGGTAAGTTTTCTCTCTGAAATCGACAGATTTCGCATTTCAGGCGATAGTTTCGCACTTTTTCCAGATTTCCCTATTTCAGAAACGAGAGACCGCATTTTCCGTGTAAATTGACGTGAAAATTCGAATGGCATCGAGAATTTCATCGAAAAGAATTTTGGAAGGGCATGGTTTCGACGCAAAGGTAAGTTTTCTCTCTGAAATCGACAGATTTCGCATTTCAGGCGATAGTTTCGCACTTTTTCCAGATTTCCCTATTTCAGAAACGAGAGACCGCATTTTCCGTGTAAATTGACGTGAAAATTCGAATGGCATCGAGAATTTCATCGAAAAGAATTTTGGAAGGGCATGGTTTCGACGCAAAGGTAAGTTTTCTCTCTGAAATCGACAGATTTCGCATTTCAGGCGATAGTTTCGCACTTTTTCCAGATTTCCCTATTTCAGAAACGAGAGACCGCATTTTCCGTGTAAATTGACGTGAAAATTCGAATGGCATCGAGAATTTCATCGAAAAGAATTTTGGAAGGGCATGGTTTCGACGCAAAGGTAAGTTTTCTCTCTGAAATCGACAGATTTCGCATTTCAGGCGATAGTTTCGCACTTTTTCCAGATTTCCCTATTTCAGAAACGAGAGACCGCATTTTCCGTGTAAATTGACGTGAAAATTCGAATGGCATCGAGAATTTCATCGAAAAGAATTTTGGAAGGGCATGGTTTCGACGCAAAGGTAAGTTTTCTCTCTGAAATCGACAGATTTCGCATTTCAGGCGATAGTTTCGCACTTTTTCCAGATTTCCCTATTTCAGAAACGAGAGACCGCATTTTCCGTGTAAATTGACGTGAAAATTCGAATGGCATCGAGAATTTCATCGAAAAGAATTTTGGAAGGGCATGGTTTCGACGCAAAGGTAAGTTTTCTCTCTGAAATCGACAGATTTCGCATTTCAGGCGATAGTTTCGCACTTTTTCCAGATTTCCCTATTTCAGAAACGAGAGACCGCATTTTCCGTGTAAATTGACGTGAAAATTCGAATGGCATCGAGAATTTCATCGAAAAGAATTTTGGAAGGGCATGGTTTCGACGCAAAGGTAAGTTTTCTCTCTGAAATCGACAGATTTCGCATTTCAGGCGATAGTTTCGCACTTTTTCCAGATTTCCCTATTTCAGAAACGAGAGACCGCATTTTCCGTGTAAATTGACGTGAAAATTCGAATGGCATCGAGAATTTCATCGAAAAGAATTTTGGAAGGGCATGGTTTCGACGCAAAGGTAAGTTTTCTCTCTGAAATCGACAGATTTCGCATTTCAGGCGATAGTTTCGCACTTTTTCCAGATTTCCCTATTTCAGAAACGAGAGACTGTCACGTCCCGCGACGTCCACACGGCCGAGCGCATACCAGGCACCCGATGTGCACACCACGTCTCTCATGAAGCTACTGGGTCGAGCAGTACCCCCACCACAGCCGCACTCCTACCACGGCGGAGCCTCTACCTCAGCGGCACTGGCCACGCTCCGCGGCGTGCACTCGGCGAGGTCCACGCGGCTAGTGAGACGAACAGTACCCCCACCACAGTGCGCCCCTACCACGGCGGAGCCTCTACCTCAGCGGCACTGGCCACGCTCCGCGACGTGCACTCGGCGAGGTCCACGCAGCTAGTGAGTCGGACGGTACCCCCACCACAGTGCGCCCCTACCACGGCGGAGCCTTCTACCTCAGCGGCACTGCCCAAGCTCCGAGACGCTCGCTCGACGAGGTCTACGCAGCGATTGAGTTGGACGGTGCCCCCACCGCAACATCGACATCGTCGGCCGGAGCCGACACCGCAGCAGCATCGCGATTGGCCAGCATCACGCCACCGGCAGCCAGCCAATCACCATCGACACCGGCACCCGCCAGCAGGGTATATAAGGCGAGCAGCGCAAGCCAGCCAGTCAGTCAAAATTAAACCAGCCGACTACAAGTCAGTCTAAATCGAGGATCACAAGTCAAGCAGTCTAAATCGAGGATCCTACTACTACAGTCCAATTCGAGGAGCCTACTACCACAGACCACTACAGCAGTCTAAATCGAGGATCCTACTACTCCACTACAGCAGTCTAACTCCGGGATTCCAACTCAACAGTCTAGTTGAGCCAGCCTACTACTACAGCAGTCTACTACTACTTTCTCGAATTCATACTCGATGGAGATTCATCTTTCGGATCTCGAGCCAAGCACATCAGGACTCCGAACTCTTATGGAACAACTCTCGACATAAGACATTATATTAATTTCTACTTCTAGTACCGTATCGTACATTCAAGACTCATGGTTCATATTCTCATTTATTACTATTTCCTCGAAATCATACCTACTTTTATTAACTTTACTATTACTCGGATTGTTCTCATTGTACTTTTACTTTTGTTTATACTTACTTCCACTAACTCCAAACATTATCTTAGTTTCTCATTAAAAGTCATTGTATTAGCTTTTATACTGCTTCGCGTCGCTTCGTAATTACCTTCTCTCTCCCCTCATACCCTTACCTCTCAGACGTTGGAGCTGTCTTTATACTGCTTCGCGTCTTTCCTTCTCTCTCCCATCACACCCTTACCTCTCAGACGTTGGAGCTGTCCTTATACTGCTTCGCGTCGTTCCTTCTATCTCTATTACCTTCTCTCACCCCTCAAACCTTTACCTCTCAGACGTTGGAGCTGTCTTTATACTGCTTCGCGTCGTTCCTTCTATCTCTATTACCTTCTCTCTCCACACACACCTTTATCTCTTAGACGCTGGAGCGGTCCTCATACTGCTTCGCGTCAATCGGCTCAGTGACCGTAGAATCCCTTTTTAAATTAGAACCGGACGCGAGTACTCGCCTTATTTGCCGGAAACTTGGGCAAACCTTTTGGGTTCTCCATACGGTGGCGACGTCGTCGGCGGTATATTTCCTGTCGTTCTGCGCAACCTCGTGTCAGGACGTAACAGATTCTAAGAAATATAACAGTGGTGACAGCGGTGGGATTTACTGTCATTGGCCGATAATTCTCAAAATCGTAATTTTCCCTTCCTTTTTTCCATTTCTCCAAAAGTCCTCCTAAATCACATATCACAATGTCTAACCCCAAGAAAACCCAAGATACAATCCCTACGGAGGCAGACGTAGAGCAGTCCAATGAGGAAGTACAAGCCAAAAAGGCTTTTCTCAGTTCAAAATTGGATTCAATTCCACAGAAACAAGAGAGTTTAGAATCACAGGACAGAATACACGGGATTGGTAGACCGGCTACAAGCATGTACCGCGAAACCGATAGTCTTGATCCTTTGTCTAACATTAACCTATCGTCTCAGATCAATGACCTCAAGTACATGATCCGATCCTTAACCAAAGCCCTAGGAACTCCCACGAATCCTCCAACAATCAAAGAATCCCCGAGATCCGAAGAACAAATGGGTCCACACCTCTCCGGGAATGACACCTTCAGGTACGCTCCCTTTGCCCCTCAAATATCCCTGAAGGATGCCCTTGAGATGGTGCCCTTCTTTGATGGTGATAATATCTCTGTTCCTCAATTCGCCCGAGCCTGTAAATGCGCAAAGGACATGATTCCCTCGCGCTCTGAACCTCAGTTAGCCAGGCTCCTGAGAAATCGTCTTCAAGGTCGAGCATATTTGGCCGTTGAAGACCATGTTTTCGATACAGTCAATGAACTCGTGGCGAGATTGAAACAAGTATTTATGCCTGCCAAGGGCCCCCATCATTATCGCGGGGAATTAGTCAATATTTTTATGAAACGGAATGAACATATTTTAGACTACATCGGGCGCGTAAAGGACTTACGATCCGCGATTTTAGATGGGGAAAGCGAAAGATACGGCACACTCTACCCGGATATGAAGAAGGAAACTGACGACCTTTGTCTGGAGTGTTTTATTAATGGTCTCCCTCCAGATTTCAGAGTCCAGGTCTCCATATCCGGATATGTAACCTTGGATCATGCATTCGACACGTCCATTCGCATTAGCAAAATGATTGACCGCGATAACGCACTGTTCAATTATAATAGAGTCACAGACAATGCACGTTCCTCGGACAATCGTACAGCCGATATTTGCCAGCTCTGTAATAGACAAGGGCATACAGCGTTAAATTGTCGCAGAGAAAGGGCCGCCATTACCACCACAAACCCCAGTCCTGCTCCTAGTCCTAATCATTCTCCTCCAGCCCCACCCGTGGGGACCACTCAGTCCCTCTCGCGAAATCGCTGCGAAATTAAAACTTGCAACTATTGCAAGACGCCCGGTCACTTAATCGCGGAATGCCGTAAACGGGCCTACAATTACAACTTGCGGCAATCGGGAAACTCCTCCGGTCCCCTGGTCCACCAGGACGCGAACCAGGACAGGACCGTTCCACAGCCGCGTCCGATACTCGCGATATCGACGATATCGATGGACGAACCAAATGTAGAGTGTCGACAATCCGCCTAAAGAACACTAACTCAATTTCCGAAATCTCAAAACCATGTACAATTTCAAAGGCGATGTCTATACAAAATCACGATTCTAAATCAAATTCCGAAATCTCTAACTCTTGTTCACTTTCAAAGGCGATGTCTAAACAAAATCTCGATTGTAAATCAAATTCCGAAATCTCTAACTCTTGTACAAATTCAAAAACGATTTCGAAACCAAATCTAGATTCTAACTCAGTTTCCGAAATCTCTAACTCTTGTACGATTTCGAAACCAAATCTAGATTCTAACTCAGTTTCCGAAATCTCTAAATCTTGTACGAATTCAAAGACGATTTCAAAACCAAATCTAGATTCTAACTCATGTTCCGAAATCTCTAAACCTTGTACAAATTCAAAGACGATTTCAAAACCAAGTCTAGAATCTAACTCTAATTCCGGAATCTCTAAATCTTGTATAATTTCAAAGACGATCTCAAAACCAAATCTAGATTCTAACTTGGGGTCCGAAAACTCTAAATCATGTACAATTTCAAAGACGATGTCGAAACCAAAGCTGGAATCCACCCAAATCTCCGAAATCTCTAAATCGTGTACAATTTCAAAGACGATGTCAAAATCAAATATAGATTCCAACTTGGGTTTCGAAAACTCTAAATCATGCGCAATTTCAAAGACGATGTCAAAACCAAATCTAGAATCTAACTCAATCTCCGAAAACTCTAAATCTTGTACAAATTCAAAGGCGATGTCAAAACCGAATCTTGACACTAAATCTGAAATCTCTAAATCATGCTCAACTTCGAAAGCAATGTCAAGGTCAAATCTCAATACTGAACGAATTTCTGAAATACCTACGAAACCTAAATCATTACAAAATCCTACTTCTAGTACTAATTCTTGTTCTAACTCTAAGCAAACTCCATGGGGAAAATCAGAAACCAAATCCCGCGTACCTGCCTCGTTACCACTGCACCAAGTAAGCAAATCGGAACGAGGCCGGCTTGAGGAAATTACAAAGTCATTGAGGTTCGACCATTTAAACACAAATGTTCTCTCACCCAACGTCACCAAACCCATCCACTCGGACCTCATACGAAAAACATTACCTATTCGATGCCGATCATCAAGGAATTCTGACTCGGACAAGTCAATCTTCTCCTTCCCTGCAAATACGAAAGGCAAATCCAATTCACAAGAAAATTCAGAAGAAGAACCACCTCAACACCCGCTGGAAGACCACCGAGGCGAAAACAACAACACGGACACAAGGAAATGTCTCCAACATTTCCTTATTCTTAAGGAGGGGGGTGTCACGTCCCGCGACGTCCACACGGCCGAGCGCATACCAGGCACCCGATGTGCACACCACGTCTCTCATGAAGCTACTGGGTCGAGCAGTACCCCCACCACAGCCGCACTCCTACCACGGCGGAGCCTCTACCTCAGCGGCACTGGCCACGCTCCGCGGCGTGCACTCGGCGAGGTCCACGCGGCTAGTGAGACGAACAGTACCCCCACCACAGTGCGCCCCTACCACGGCGGAGCCTCTACCTCAGCGGCACTGGCCACGCTCCGCGACGTGCACTCGGCGAGGTCCACGCAGCTAGTGAGTCGGACGGTACCCCCACCACAGTGCGCCCCTACCACGGCGGAGCCTTCTACCTCAGCGGCACTGCCCAAGCTCCGAGACGCTCGCTCGACGAGGTCTACGCAGCGATTGAGTTGGACGGTGCCCCCACCGCAACATCGACATCGTCGGCCGGAGCCGACACCGCAGCAGCATCGCGATTGGCCAGCATCACGCCACCGGCAGCCAGCCAATCACCATCGACACCGGCACCCGCCAGCAGGGTATATAAGGCGAGCAGCGCAAGCCAGCCAGTCAGTCAAAATTAAACCAGCCGACTACAAGTCAGTCTAAATCGAGGATCACAAGTCAAGCAGTCTAAATCGAGGATCCTACTACTACAGTCCAATTCGAGGAGCCTACTACCACAGACCACTACAGCAGTCTAAATCGAGGATCCTACTACTCCACTACAGCAGTCTAACTCCGGGATTCCAACTCAACAGTCTAGTTGAGCCAGCCTACTACTACAGCAGTCTACTACTACTTTCTCGAATTCATACTCGATGGAGATTCATCTTTCGGATCTCGAGCCAAGCACATCAGGACTCCGAACTCTTATGGAACAACTCTCGACATAAGACATTATATTAATTTCTACTTCTAGTACCGTATCGTACATTCAAGACTCATGGTTCATATTCTCATTTATTACTATTTCCTCGAAATCATACCTACTTTCATTAACTTTACTATTACTCGGATTGTTCTCATTGTACTTTTACTTTTGTTTATACTTACTTCCACTAACTCCAAACATTATCTTAGTTTCTCATTAAAAGTCATTGTATTAGCTTTTATACTGCTTCGCGTCGCTTCGTAATTACCTTCTCTCTCCCCTCATACCCTTACCTCTCAGACGTTGGAGCTGTCTTTATACTGCTTCGCGTCTTTCCTTCTCTCTCCCATCACACCCTTACCTCTCAGACGTTGGAGCTGTCCTTATACTGCTTCGCGTCGTTCCTTCTATCTCTATTACCTTCTCTCACCCCTCAAACCTTTACCTCTCAGACGTTGGAGCTGTCTTTATACTGCTTCGCGTCGTTCCTTCTATCTCTATTACCTTCTCTCTCCACACACACCTTTATCTCTTAGACGCTGGAGCGGTCCTCATACTGCTTCGCGTCAATCGGCTCAGTGACCGTAGAATCCCTTTTTAAATTAGAACCGGACGCGAGTACTCGCCTTATTTGCCGGAAACTTGGGCAAACCTTTTGGGTTCTCCATACGGTGGCGACGTCGTCGGCGGTATATTTCCTGTCGTTCTGCGCAACCTCGTGTCAGGACGTAACAAGACCGCATTTTCCGTGTAAATTGACGTGAAAATTCGAATGGCATCGAGAATTTCATCGAAAAGAATTTTGGAAGGGCATGGTTTCGACGCAAAGGTAAGTTTTCTCTCTGAAATCGACAGATTTCGCATTTCAGGCGATAGTTTCGCACTTTTTCCAGATTTCCCTATTTCAGAAACGAGAGACCGCATTTTCCGTGTAAATTGACGTGAAAATTCGAATGGCATCGAGAATTTCATCGAAAAGAATTTTGGAAGGGCATGGTTTCGACGCAAAGGTAAGTTTTCTCTCTGAAATCGACAGATTTCGCATTTCAGGCGATAGTTTCGCACTTTTTCCAGATTTCCCTATTTCAGAAACGAGAGACCGCATTTTCCGTGTAAATTGACGTGAAAATTCGAATGGCATCGAGAATTTCATCGAAAAGAATTTTGGAAGGGCATGGTTTCGACGCAAAGGTAAGTTTTCTCTCTGAAATCGACAGATTTCGCATTTCAGGCGATAGTTTCGCACTTTTTCCAGATTTCCCTATTTCAGAAACGAGAGACCGCATTTTCCGTGTAAATTGACGTGAAAATTCGAATGGCATCGAGAATTTCATCGAAAAGAATTTTGGAAGGGCATGGTTTCGACGCAAAGGTAAGTTTTCTCTCTGAAATCGACAGATTTCGCATTTCAGGCGATAGTTTCGCACTTTTTCCAGATTTCCCTATTTCAGAAACGAGAGACCGCATTTTCCGTGTAAATTGACGTGAAAATTCGAATGGCATCGAGAATTTCATCGAAAAGAATTTTGGAAGGGCATGGTTTCGACGCAAAGGTAAGTTTTCTCTCTGAAATCGACAGATTTCGCATTTCAGGCGATAGTTTCGCACTTTTTCCAGATTTCCCTATTTCAGAAACGAGAGACCGCATTTTCCGTGTAAATTGACGTGAAAATTCGAATGGCATCGAGAATTTCATCGAAAAGAATTTTGGAAGGGCATGGTTTCGACGCAAAGGTAAGTTTTCTCTCTGAAATCGACAGATTTCGCATTTCAGGCGATAGTTTCGCACTTTTTCCAGATTTCCCTATTTCAGAAACGAGAGACCGCATTTTCCGTGTAAATTGACGTGAAAATTCGAATGGCATCGAGAATTTCATCGAAAAGAATTTTGGAAGGGCATGGTTTCGACGCAAAGGTAAGTTTTCTCTCTGAAATCGACAGATTTCGCATTTCAGGCGATAGTTTCGCACTTTTTCCAGATTTCCCTATTTCAGAAACGAGAGACCGCATTTTCCGTGTAAATTGACGTGAAAATTCGAATGGCATCGAGAATTTCATCGAAAAGAATTTTGGAAGGGCATGGTTTCGACGCAAAGGTAAGTTTTCTCTCTGAAATCGACAGATTTCGCATTTCAGGCGATAGTTTCGCACTTTTTCCAGATTTCCCTATTTCAGAAACGAGAGACCGCATTTTCCGTGTAAATTGACGTGAAAATTCGAATGGCATCGAGAATTTCATCGAAAAGAATTTTGGAAGGGCATGGTTTCGACGCAAAGGTAAGTTTTCTCTCTGAAATCGACAGATTTCGCATTTCAGGCGATAGTTTCGCACTTTTTCCAGATTTCCCTATTTCAGAAACGAGAGACCGCATTTTCCGTGTAAATTGACGTGAAAATTCGAATGGCATCGAGAATTTCATCGAAAAGAATTTTGGAAGGGCATGGTTTCGACGCAAAGGTAAGTTTTCTCTCTGAAATCGACAGATTTCGCATTTCAGGCGATAGTTTCGCACTTTTTCCAGATTTCCCTATTTCAGAAACGAGAGACCGCATTTTCCGTGTAAATTGACGTGAAAATTCGAATGGCATCGAGAATTTCATCGAAAAGAATTTTGGAAGGGCATGGTTTCGACGCAAAGGTAAGTTTTCTCTCTGAAATCGACAGATTTCGCATTTCAGGCGATAGTTTCGCACTTTTTCCAGATTTCCCTATTTCAGAAACGAGAGACCGCATTTTCCGTGTAAATTGACGTGAAAATTCGAATGGCATCGAGAATTTCATCGAAAAGAATTTTGGAAGGGCATGGTTTCGACGCAAAGGTAAGTTTTCTCTCTGAAATCGACAGATTTCGCATTTCAGGCGATAGTTTCGCACTTTTTCCAGATTTCCCTATTTCAGAAACGAGAGACCGCATTTTCCGTGTAAATTGACGTGAAAATTCGAATGGCATCGAGAATTTCATCGAAAAGAATTTTGGAAGGGCATGGTTTCGACGCAAAGGTAAGTTTTCTCTCTGAAATCGACAGATTTCGCATTTCAGGCGATAGTTTCGCACTTTTTCCAGATTTCCCTATTTCAGAAACGAGAGACCGCATTTTCCGTGTAAATTGACGTGAAAATTCGAATGGCATCGAGAATTTCATCGAAAAGAATTTTGGAAGGGCATGGTTTCGACGCAAAGGTAAGTTTTCTCTCTGAAATCGACAGATTTCGCATTTCAGGCGATAGTTTCGCACTTTTTCCAGATTTCCCTATTTCAGAAACGAGAGACCGCATTTTCCGTGTAAATTGACGTGAAAATTCGAATGGCATCGAGAATTTCATCGAAAAGAATTTTGGAAGGGCATGGTTTCGACGCAAAGGTAAGTTTTCTCTCTGAAATCGACAGATTTCGCATTTCAGGCGATAGTTTCGCACTTTTTCCAGATTTCCCTATTTCAGAAACGAGAGACCGCATTTTCCGTGTAAATTGACGTGAAAATTCGAATGGCATCGAGAATTTCATCGAAAAGAATTTTGGAAGGGCATGGTTTCGACGCAAAGGTAAGTTTTCTCTCTGAAATCGACAGATTTCGCATTTCAGGCGATAGTTTCGCACTTTTTCCAGATTTCCCTATTTCAGAAACGAGAGACCGCATTTTCCGTGTAAATTGACGTGAAAATTCGAATGGCATCGAGAATTTCATCGAAAAGAATTTTGGAAGGGCATGGTTTCGACGCAAAGGTAAGTTTTCTCTCTGAAATCGACAGATTTCGCATTTCAGGCGATAGTTTCGCACTTTTTCCAGATTTCCCTATTTCAGAAACGAGAGACCGCATTTTCCGTGTAAATTGACGTGAAAATTCGAATGGCATCGAGAATTTCATCGAAAAGAATTTTGGAAGGGCATGGTTTCGACGCAAAGGTAAGTTTTCTCTCTGAAATCGACAGATTTCGCATTTCAGGCGATAGTTTCGCACTTTTTCCAGATTTCCCTATTTCAGAAACGAGAGACCGCATTTTCCGTGTAAATTGACGTGAAAATTCGAATGGCATCGAGAATTTCATCGAAAAGAATTTTGGAAGGGCATGGTTTCGACGCAAAGGTAAGTTTTCTCTCTGAAATCGACAGATTTCGCATTTCAGGCGATAGTTTCGCACTTTTTCCAGATTTCCCTATTTCAGAAACGAGAGACCGCATTTTCCGTGTAAATTGACGTGAAAATTCGAATGGCATCGAGAATTTCATCGAAAAGAATTTTGGAAGGGCATGGTTTCGACGCAAAGGTAAGTTTTCTCTCTGAAATCGACAGATTTCGCATTTCAGGCGATAGTTTCGCACTTTTTCCAGATTTCCCTATTTCAGAAACGAGAGACCGCATTTTCCGTGTAAATTGACGTGAAAATTCGAATGGCATCGAGAATTTCATCGAAAAGAATTTTGGAAGGGCATGGTTTCGACGCAAAGGTAAGTTTTCTCTCTGAAATCGACAGATTTCGCATTTCAGGCGATAGTTTCGCACTTTTTCCAGATTTCCCTATTTCAGAAACGAGAGACCGCATTTTCCGTGTAAATTGACGTGAAAATTCGAATGGCATCGAGAATTTCATCGAAAAGAATTTTGGAAGGGCATGGTTTCGACGCAAAGGTAAGTTTTCTCTCTGAAATCGACAGATTTCGCATTTCAGGCGATAGTTTCGCACTTTTTCCAGATTTCCCTATTTCAGAAACGAGAGACCGCATTTTCCGTGTAAATTGACGTGAAAATTCGAATGGCATCGAGAATTTCATCGAAAAGAATTTTGGAAGGGCATGGTTTCGACGCAAAGGTAAGTTTTCTCTCTGAAATCGACAGATTTCGCATTTCAGGCGATAGTTTCGCACTTTTTCCAGATTTCCCTATTTCAGAAACGAGAGACCGCATTTTCCGTGTAAATTGACGTGAAAATTCGAATGGCATCGAGAATTTCATCGAAAAGAATTTTGGAAGGGCATGGTTTCGACGCAAAGGTAAGTTTTCTCTCTGAAATCGACAGATTTCGCATTTCAGGCGATAGTTTCGCACTTTTTCCAGATTTCCCTATTTCAGAAACGAGAGACCGCATTTTCCGTGTAAATTGACGTGAAAATTCGAATGGCATCGAGAATTTCATCGAAAAGAATTTTGGAAGGGCATGGTTTCGACGCAAAGGTAAGTTTTCTCTCTGAAATCGACAGATTTCGCATTTCAGGCGATAGTTTCGCACTTTTTCCAGATTTCCCTATTTCAGAAACGAGAGACCGCATTTTCCGTGTAAATTGACGTGAAAATTCGAATGGCATCGAGAATTTCATCGAAAAGAATTTTGGAAGGGCATGGTTTCGACGCAAAGGTAAGTTTTCTCTCTGAAATCGACAGATTTCGCATTTCAGGCGATAGTTTCGCACTTTTTCCAGATTTCCCTATTTCAGAAACGAGAGACCGCATTTTCCGTGTAAATTGACGTGAAAATTCGAATGGCATCGAGAATTTCATCGAAAAGAATTTTGGAAGGGCATGGTTTCGACGCAAAGGTAAGTTTTCTCTCTGAAATCGACAGATTTCGCATTTCAGGCGATAGTTTCGCACTTTTTCCAGATTTCCCTATTTCAGAAACGAGAGACCGCATTTTCCGTGTAAATTGACGTGAAAATTCGAATGGCATCGAGAATTTCATCGAAAAGAATTTTGGAAGGGCATGGTTTCGACGCAAAGGTAAGTTTTCTCTCTGAAATCGACAGATTTCGCATTTCAGGCGATAGTTTCGCACTTTTTCCAGATTTCCCTATTTCAGAAACGAGAGACCGCATTTTCCGTGTAAATTGACGTGAAAATTCGAATGGCATCGAGAATTTCATCGAAAAGAATTTTGGAAGGGCATGGTTTCGACGCAAAGGTAAGTTTTCTCTCTGAAATCGACAGATTTCGCATTTCAGGCGATAGTTTCGCACTTTTTCCAGATTTCCCTATTTCAGAAACGAGAGACCGCATTTTCCGTGTAAATTGACGTGAAAATTCGAATGGCATCGAGAATTTCATCGAAAAGAATTTTGGAAGGGCATGGTTTCGACGCAAAGGTAAGTTTTCTCTCTGAAATCGACAGATTTCGCATTTCAGGCGATAGTTTCGCACTTTTTCCAGATTTCCCTATTTCAGAAACGAGAGACCGCATTTTCCGTGTAAATTGACGTGAAAATTCGAATGGCATCGAGAATTTCATCGAAAAGAATTTTGGAAGGGCATGGTTTCGACGCAAAGGTAAGTTTTCTCTCTGAAATCGACAGATTTCGCATTTCAGGCGATAGTTTCGCACTTTTTCCAGATTTCCCTATTTCAGAAACGAGAGACCGCATTTTCCGTGTAAATTGACGTGAAAATTCGAATGGCATCGAGAATTTCATCGAAAAGAATTTTGGAAGGGCATGGTTTCGACGCAAAGGTAAGTTTTCTCTCTGAAATCGACAGATTTCGCATTTCAGGCGATAGTTTCGCACTTTTTCCAGATTTCCCTATTTCAGAAACGAGAGACCGCATTTTCCGTGTAAATTGAC
>CAJUYC020000083.1:0-15351 GCA_910591585.2 Nysson spinosus | reverse complement strand
CTACCGACGAAGCCTTTCTGATTAATTTAAAAATCAACCGTAAGAGATAGAGCCGTGGTCTATTAAGCAAAAGTGCTTCAAATACGCTCCTATAACTCAATCTAACATTTAAAAGGTATCTCGTCGGTGAAAATAATTTCAGTTCGGACTTAGATTTTTTCCTACCGAGTGGCTACCGTGAAGAGTCGCCGACGACGACTTTAGAAATGATTTAAAAATCAACCGTAAGAGATGGAGCCGTGGTTTATTAAGCAAAAGTGCTTCAAATACACTCCCATAACAGAACATAACATTTAAAAGATACGTCGTCGGTGAAAATATTTTCAATTCGGACTTAGTCTCTGTACGGAGAGGCTACCGAGAAGCGCTACCGACGAAGCCTTTCTGATTAATTTAAAAATCAACCGTAAGAGATAGAGCCGTGGTCTATTAAGCAAAAGTGCTCCAAATACGCTCCTATAACTCAATCTAACATATAAAAGGTACATCGTCGGTGAAAATAATTACAGTTCGGACTTAGATTTTTTCCTACCGAGTGGCTACCGTGAAGAGTCGCCGACGACGACTTTAGAAATTATTTAAAAATCAACCGTAAGAGATGGAGCCGTGGTTTATTACGCAAAAGTGCGTCAAATACGCTCCCATAACCGAACATAACATTTAAAAGATACGTCGTCGGTGAAAATATTTTCAATTCGGACTTAGTCTCTGTACGGAGAGGCTACCGAGAAGGGCTACCGACGAAGCCTTTCTGATTAATTTAAAAATCAACCGTAAGAGATAGAGCCGTGGTCTATTAAGCAAAAGTGCTTCAAATACGCTCCTATAACTCAATCTAACATTTAAAAGGTATCTCGTCGGTGAAAATAATTTCAGTTCGGACTTAGATTTTTTCCTACCGAGTGGCTACCGTCAAGAGTCGCCGACGACGACTTTAGAAATTATTTAAAAATCAACCGTAAGAGATGGAGCCGTGGTTTATTAAGCAAAAGTGCTTCAAATACACTCCCATAACAGAACATAACATTTAAAAGATACGTCGTCGGTGAAAATATTTTCAATTCGGACTTAGTCTCTGTACGGAGAGGCTACCGAGAAGCGCTACCGACGAAGCCTTTCTGATTAATTTAAAAATCAACCGTAAGAGATAGAGCCGTGGTCTATTAAGCAAAAGTGCTCCAAATACGCTCCTATAACTCAATCTAACATATAAAAGGTACATCGTCGGTGAAAATAATTACAGTTCGGACTTAGATTTTTTCCTACCGAGTGGCTACCGTGAAGAGTCGCCGACGACGACTTTAGAAATTATTTAAAAATCAACCGTAAGAGATGGAGCCGTGGTTTATTACGCAAAAGTGCGTCAAATACGCTTTCATAACCGAACATAACATTTAAAAGATACGTCGTCGGTGAAAATATTTTCAATTCGGACTTAGTCTCTGTACGGAGAGGCTACCGAGAAGGGCTACCGACGAAGCCTTTCTTATTAATTTAAAAATCAACCGTAAGAGATAGAGCCGTGGTCTATTAAGCAAAAGTGCTTCAAATACGCTCCTATAACTCAATCTAACATTTAAAAGGTATCTCGTCGGTGAAAATAATTTCAGTTCGGACTTAGATTTTTTCCTACCGAGTGGCTACCGTCAAGAGTCGCCGACGACGACTTTAGAAATTATTTAAAAATCAACCGTAAGAGATGGAGCCGTGGTTTATTAAGCAAAAGTGCTTCAAATACACTCCCATAACAGAACATAACATTTAAAAGATACGTCGTCGGTGAAAATATTTTCAATTCGGACTTAGTCTGTGTACGGAGAGGCTACCGAGAAGCGCTACCGACGAAGCCTTTCTGATTAATTTAAAAATCAACCGTAAGAGATAGAGCCGTGGTCTATTAAGCAAAAGTGCTTCAAATACGCTCCTATAACTCAATCTAACATTTAAAAGGTATCTCGTCGGTGAAAATAATTTCAGTTCGGAATTAGATTTTTTCCTACCGAGTGGCTACCGCGAAGAGTCGCCGACGACGACTTTCGAAATTATTTAAAAATCAACCGTAAGAGATGGAGCCGTGGTTTATTAAGCAAAAGTGCTTCAAATACACTCCCATAACTGAACATAACATTTAAAAGATACGTCGTCGGTGAAAATATTTTCAATTCGGACTTAGTCTCTGTACGGAGAGGCTACCGAGAAGCGCTACCGACGAAGCCTTTCTGATTAATTTAAAAATCAACCGTAAGAGATACAGCCGTGGTCTATTAAGCAAAAGTGCTTCAAATACGCTCCTATAACTCAATCTAACATTTAAAAGGTATCTCGTCGGTGAAAATAATTTCAGTTCGGACTTAGATTTTTTCCTACCGAGTGGCTACCGTGAAGAGTCGCCGACGACGACTTTAGAAATGATTTAAAAATCAACCGTAAGAGATGGAGCCGTGGTTTATTAAGCAAAAGTGCTTCAAATACACTCCCATAACAGAACATAACATTTAAAAGATACGTCGTCGGTGAAAATATTTTCAATTCGGACTTAGTCTCTGTACGGAGAGGCTACCGAGAAGCGCTACCGACGAAGCCTTTCTGATTAATTTAAAAATCAACCGTAAGCGATAGAGCCGTGGTCTATTAAGCAAAAGTGCTTCAAATACGCTCCTATAACTCAATCTAACATTTAAAAGGTATCTCGTCGGTGAAAATAATTTCAGTTCGGACTTAGATTTTTTCCTACCGAGTGGCTACCGTGAAGAGTCGCCGACGACGACTTTAGAAATGATTTAAAAATCAACCGTAAGAGATGGAGCCGTGGTTTATTAAGCAAAAGTGCTTCAAATACACTCCCATAACAGAACATAACATTTAAAAGATACGTCGTCGGTGAAAATATTTTCAATTCGGACTTAGTCTCTGTACGGAGAGGCTACCGAGAAGCGCTACCGACGAAGCCTTTCTGATTAATTTAAAAATCAACCGTAAGAGATAGAGCCGTGGTCTATTAAGCAAAAGTGCTTCAAATACACTCCCATAACAGAACATAACATTTAAAAGATACGTCGTCGGTGAAAATATTTTCAATTCGGACTTAGTCTCTGTACGGAGAGGCTACCGAGAAGCGCTACCGACGAAGCCTTTCTGATTAATTTAAAAATCAACCGTAAGAGATAGAGCCGTGGTCTATTAAGCAAAAGTGCTTCAAATACGCTCCTATAACTCAATCTAACATTTAAAAGGTATCTCGTCGGTGAAAATAATTTCAGTTCGGACTTAGATTTTTTCCTACCGAGTGGCTACCGCGAAGAGTCGCCGACGACGACTTTAGAAATTATTTAAAAATCAACCGTAAGAGATGGAGCCGTGGTTTATTAAGCAAAAGTGCTTCAAATACACTCCCATAACTGAACATAACATTTAAAAGATACGTCGTCGGTGAAAATATTTTCAATTCGGACTTAGTCTGTGTACGGAGAGGCTACCGAGAAGCGCTACCGACGAAGCCTTTCTGATTAATTTAAAAATCAACCGTAAGAGATAGATCCGTGGTCTATTAAGCAAAAGTGCTCCAAATACGCTCCTATAACTCAATCTAACATATAAAAGGTACATCGTCGGTGAAAATAATTACAGTTCGGACTTAGATTTTTTCCTACCGAGTGGCTACCGTGAAGAGTCGCCGACGACGACTTTAGAAATTATTTAAAAATCAACCGTAAAAGATGGAGCCGTGGTTTATTACGCAAAAGTGCGTCAAATACGCTCCCATAACCGAACATAACATTTAAAAGATACGTCGTCGGTGAAAATATTTTCAATTCGGACTTAGTCTCTGTACGGAGAGGCTACCGAGAAGCGCTACCGACGAAGCCTTTCTGATTAATTTAAAAATCAACCGTAAGAGATACAGCCGTGGTCTATTAAGCAAAAGTGCTTCAAATACGCTCCTATAACTCAATCTAACATTTAAAAGGTATCTCGTCGGTGAAAATAATTTCAGTTCGGACTTAGATTTTTTCCTACCGAGTGGCTACCGTGAAGAGTCGCCGACGACGACTTTAGAAATGATTTAAAAATCAACCGTAAGAGATGGAGCCGTGGTTTATTAAGCAAAAGTGCTTCAAATACACTCCCATAACAGAACATAACATTTCAAAGATACGTCGTCGGTGAAAATATTTTCAATTCGGACTTAGTCTCTGTACGGAGAGGCTACCGAGAAGCGCTACCGACGAAGCCTTTCTGATTAATTTAAAAATCAACCGTAAGAGATAGAGCCGTGGTCTATTAAGCAAAAGTGCTCCAAATACGCTCCTATAACTCAATCTAACATATAAAAGGTACATCGTCGGTGAAAATAATTACAGTTCGGACTTAGATTTTTTCCTACCGAGTGGCTACCGTGAAGAGTCGCCGACGACGACTTTAGAAATTATTTAAAAATCAACCGTAAGAGATGGAGCCGTGGTTTATTAAGCAAAAGTGCTTCAAATACACTCCCATAACAGAACATAACATTTAAAAGATACGTCGTCGGTGAAAATATTTTCAATTCGGACTTAGTCTCTGTACGGAGAGGCTACCGAGAAGCGCTACCGACGAAGCCTTTCTGATTAATTTAAAAATCAACCGTAAGAGATAGAGCCGTGGTCTATTAAGCAAAAGTGCTTCAAATACACTCCCATAACAGAACATAACATTTAAAAGATACGTCGTCGGTGAAAATATTTTCAATTCGGACTTAGTCTCTGTACGGAGAGGCTACCGAGAAGCGCTACCGACGAAGCCTTTCTGATTAATTTAAAAATCAACCGTAAGAGATAGAGCCGTGGTCTATTAAGCAAAAGTGCTTCAAATACGCTCCTATAACTCAATCTAACATTTAAAAGGTATCTCGTCGGTGAAAATAATTTCAGTTCGGACTTAGATTTTTTCCTACCGAGTGGCTACCGCGAAGAGTCGCCGACGACGACTTTAGAAATTATTTAAAAATCAACCGTAAGAGATGGAGCCGTGGTTTATTAAGCAAAAGTGCTTCAAATACACTCCCATAACTGAACATAACATTTAAAAGATACGTCGTCGGTGAAAATATTTTCAATTCGGACTTAGTCTGTGTACGGAGAGGCTACCGAGAAGCGCTACCGACGAAGCCTTTCTGATTAATTTAAAAATCAACCGTAAGAGATAGAGCCGTGGTCTATTAAGCAAAAGTGCTCCAAATACGCTCCTATAACTCAATCTAACATATAAAAGGTACATCGTCGGTGAAAATAATTACAGTTCGGACTTAGATTTTTTCCTACCGAGTGGCTACCGTGAAGAGTCGCCGACGACGACTTTAGAAATTATTTAAAAATCAACCGTAAAAGATGGAGCCGTGGTTTATTACGCAAAAGTGCGTCAAATACGCTCCCATAACCGAACATAACATTTAAAAGATACGTCGTCGGTGAAAATATTTTCAATTCGGACTTAGTCTGTGTACGGAGAGGCTACCGAGAAGCGCTACCGACGAAGCCTTTCTGATTAATTTAAAAATCAACCGTAAGAGATAGAGCCGTGGTCTATTAAGCAAAAGTGCTTCAAATACGCTCCTATAACTCAATCTAACATTTAAAAGGTATCTCGTCGGTGAAAATAATTTCAGTTCGGAATTAGATTTTTTCCTACCGAGTGGCTACCGCGAAGAGTCGCCGACGACGACTTTAGAAATTATTTAAAAATCAACCGTAAGAGATGGAGCCGTGGTTTATTAAGCAAAAGTGCTTCAAATACACTCCCATAACTGAACATAACATTTAAAAGATACGTCGTCGGTGAAAATATTTTCAATTCGGACTTAGTCTCTGTACGGAGAGGCTACCGAGAAGCGCTACCGACGAAGCCTTTCTGATTAATTTAAAAATCAACCGTAAGAGATAGAGCCGTGGTCTATTAAGCAAAAGTGCTTCAAATACGCTCCTATAACTCAATCTAACATTTAAAAGGTATCTCGTCGGTGAAAATAATTTCAGTTCGGACTTAGATTTTTTCCTACCGAGTGGCTACCGTGAAGAGTCGCCGACGACGACTTTAGAAATGATTTAAAAATCAACCGTAAGAGATGGAGCCGTGGTTTATTAAGCAAAAGTGCTTCAAATACACTCCCATAACAGAACATAACATTTAAAAGATACGTCGTCGGTGAAAATATTTTCAATTCGGACTTAGTCTCTGTACGGAGAGGCTACCGAGAAGCGCTACCGACGAAGCCTTTCTGATTAATTTAAAAATCAACCGTAAGAGATAGAGCCGTGGTCTATTAAGCAAAAGTGCTCCAAATACGCTCCTATAACTCAATCTAACATATAAAAGGTACATCGTCGGTGAAAATAATTACAGTTCGGACTTATATTTTTTTCCTACCGAGTGGCTACCGTCAAGAGTCGCCGACGACGACTTTAGAAATTATTTAAAAATCAACCGTAAGAGATGGAGCCGTGGTTTATTAAGCAAAAGTGCTTCAAATACACTCCCATAACAGAACATAACATTTAAAAGATACGTCGTCGGTGAAAATATTTTCAATTCGGTCTTAGTCTCTGTACGGAGAGGCTACCGAGAAGCGCTACCGACGAAGCCTTTCTGATTAATTTAAAAATCAACCGTAAGAGATAGAGCCGTGGTCTATTAAGCAAAAGTGCTCCAAATACGCTCCTATAACTCAATCTAACATATAAAAGGTACATCGTCGGTGAAAATAATTACAGTTCGGACTTAGATTTTTTCCTACCGAGTGGCTACCATGAAGAGTCGCCGACGACGACTTTAGAAATGATTTAAAAATCAACCGTAAGAGATGGAGCCGTGGTTTATTAAGCAAAAGTGCTTCAAATACACTCCCATAACAGAACATAACATTTAAAAGATACGTCGTCGGTGAAAATATTTTCAATTCGGACTTAGTCTCTGTACGGAGAGGCTACCGAGAAGCGCTACCGACGAAGCCTTTCTGATTAATTTAAAAATCAACCGTAAGAGATAGAGCCGTGGTCTATTAAGCAAAAGTGCTCCAAATACGCTCCTATAACTCAATCTAACATATAAAAGGTACATCGTCGGTGAAAATAATTACAGTTCGGACTTAGATTTTTTCCTACCGAGTGGCTACCGTGAAGAGTCGCCGACGACGACTTTAGAAATTATTTAAAAATCAACCGTAAGAGATGGAGCCGTGGTTTATTAAGCAAAAGTGCTTCAAATACACTCCCATAACAGAACATAACATATAAAAGGTACATCGTCGGTGAAAATATTTTCAATTCGGACTTAGTCTCTGTACGGAGAGGCTACCGAGAAGCGCTACCGACGAAGCCTTTCTGATTAATTTAAAAATCAACCGTAAGAGATAGAGCCGTGGTCTATTAAGCAAAAGTGCTTCAAATACGCTCCTATAACTCAATCTAACATTTAAAAGGTATCTCGTCGGTGAAAATAATTTCAGTTCGGACTTAGATTTTTTCCTACCGAGTGGCTACCGTGAAGAGTCGCCGACGACGACTTTAGAAATGATTTAAAAATCAACCGTAAGAGATGGAGCCGTGGTTTATTAAGCAAAAGTGCTTCAAATACACTCCCATAACAGAACATAACATTTAAAAGATACGTCGTCGGTGAAAATATTTTCAATTCGGACTTAGTCTCTGTACGGAGAGGCTACCGAGAAGCGCTACCGACGAAGCCTTTCTGATTAATTTAAAAATCAACCGTAAGAGATAGAGCCGTGGTCTATTAAGCAAAAGTGCTCCAAATACGCTCCTATAACTCAATCTAACATATAAAAGGTACATCGTCGGTGAAAATAATTACAGTTCGGACTTAGATTTTTTCCTACCGAGTGGCTACCGTGAAGAGTCGCCGACGACGACTTTAGAAATGATTTAAAAATCAACCGTAAGAGATGGAGCCGTGGTTTATTAAGCAAAAGTGCTTCAAATACACTCCCATAACAGAACATAACATTTAAAAGATACGTCGTCGGTGAAAATTTTTTCAATTCGGACTTAGTCTCTGTACGGAGAGGCTACCGAGAAGCGCTACCGACGAAGCCTTTCTGATTAATTTAAAAATCAACCGTAAGAGATAGAGCCGTGGTCTATTAAGCAAAAGTGCTCCAAATACGCTCCTATAACTCAATCTAACATATAAAAGGTACATCGTCGGTGAAAATAATTACAGTTCGGACTTAGATTTTTTCCTACCGAGTGCCTACCGTGAAGAGTCGCCGACGACGACTTTAGAAATTATTTAAAAATCAACCGTAAGAGATGGAGCCGTGGTTTATTACGCAAAAGTGCGTCAAATACGCTCCCATAACCGAACATAACATTTAAAAGATACGTCGTCGGTGAAAATATTTTCAATTCGGACTTAGTCTCTGTACGGAGAGGCTACCGAGAAGCGCTACCGACGAAGCCTTTCTGATTAATTTAAAAATCAACCGTAAGAGATAGAGCCGTGGTCTATTAAGCAAAAGTGCTTCAAATACGCTCCTATAACTCAATCTAACATTTAAAAGGTATCTCGTCGGTGAAAATAATTTCAGTTCGGAATTAGATTTTTTCCTACCGAGTGGCTACCGCGAAGAGTCGCCGACGACGACTTTCGAAATTATTTAAAAATCAACCGTAAGAGATGGAGCCGTGGTTTATTAAGCAAAAGTGCTTCAAATACACTCCCATAACTGAACATAACATTTAAAAGATACGTCGTCGGTGAAAATATTTTCAATTCGGACTTAGTCTCTGTACGGAGAGGCTACCGAGAAGCGCTACCGACGAAGCCTTTCTGATTAATTTAAAAATCAACCGTAAGAGATAGAGCCGTTGTCTATTAAGCAAAAGTGCTTCAAATACGCTCCTATAACTCAATCTAACATTTAAAAGGTATCTCGTCGGTGAAAATAATTTCAGTTCGGACTTAGATTTTTCCCTACCGAGTGGCTACCGTGAAGAGTCGCCGACGACGACTTTAGAAATGATTTAAAAATCAACCGTAAGAGATGGAGCCGTGGTTTATTAAGCAAAAGTGCTTCAAATACACTCCCATAACAGCACATAACATTTAAAAGATACGTCGTCGGTGAAAATATTTTCAATTCGGACTTAGTCTCTGTACGGAGAGGCTACCGAGAAGCGCTACCGACGAAGCCTTTCTGATTAATTTAAAAATCAACCGTAAGAGATAGAGCCGTGGTCTATTAAGCAAAAGTGCTCCAAATACGCTCCTATAACTCAATCTAACATATAAAAGGTACATCGTCGGTGAAAATAATTACAGTTCGGACTTAGATTTTTTCCTACCGAGTGGCTACCGTGAAGAGTCGCCGACGACGACTTTAGAAATTATTTAAAAATCAACCGTAAAAGATGGAGCCGTGGTTTATTACGCAAAAGTGCGTCAAATACGCTCCCATAACCGAACATAACATTTAAAAGATACGTCGTCGGTGAAAATATTTTCAATTCGGACTTAGTCTGTGTACGGAGAGGCTACCGAGAAGCGCTACCGACGAAGCCTTTCTGATTAATTTAAAAATCAACCGTAAGAGATAGAGCCGTGGTCTATTAAGCAAAAGTGCTTCAAATACGCTCCTATAACTCAATCTAACATTTAAAAGGTATCTCGTCGGTGAAAATAATTTCAGTTCGGAATTAGATTTTTTCCTACCGAGTGGCTACCGCGAAGAGTCGCCGACGACGACTTTCGAAATTATTTAAAAATCAACCGTAAGAGATGGAGCCGTGGTTTATTAAGCAAAAGTGCTTCAAATACACTCCCATAACTGAACATAACATTTAAAAGATACGTCGTCGGTGAAAATATTTTCAATTCGGACTTAGTCTCTGTACGGAGAGGCTACCGAGAAGCGCTACCGACGAAGCCTTTCTGATTAATTTAAAAATCAACCGTAAGAGATAGAGCCGTGGTCTATTAAGCAAAAGTGCTTCAAATACGCTCCTATAACTCAATCTAACATTTAAAAGGTATCTCGTCGGTGAAAATAATTTCAGTTCGGACTTAGATTTTTTCCTACCGAGTGGCTACCGTGAAGAGTCGCCGACGACGACTTTAGAAATGATTTAAAAATCAACCGTAAGAGATGGAGCCGTGGTTTATTAAGCAAAAGTGCTTCAAATACACTCCCATAACAGAACATAACATTTAAAAGATACGTCGTCGGTGAAAATATTTTCAATTCGGACTTAGTCTCTGTACGGAGAGGCTACCGAGAAGCGCTACCGACGAAGCCTTTCTGATTAATTTAAAAATCAACCGTAAGAGATAGAGCCGTGGTCTATTAAGCAAAAGTGCTCCAAATACGCTCCTATAACTCAATCTAACATATAAAAGGTACATCGTCGGTGAAAATAATTACAGTTCGGACTTAGATTTTTTCCTACCGAGTGGCTACCGTCAAGAGTCGCCGACGACGACTTTAGAAATTATTTAAAAATCAACCGTAAGAGATGGAGCCGTGGTTTATTAAGCAAAAGTGCTTCAAATACACTCCCATAACAGAACATAACATTTAAAAGATACGTCGTCGGTGAAAATATTTTCAATTCGGTCTTAGTCTCTGTACGGAGAGGCTACCGAGAAGCGCTACCGACGAAGCCTTTCTGATTAATTTAAAAATCAACCGTAAGAGATAGAGCCGTGGTCTATTAAGCAAAAGTGCTTCAAATACGCTCCTATAACTCAATCTAACATTTAAAATGTATCTCGTCGGTGAAAATAATTTCAGTTCGGACTTAGATTTTTTCCTACCGAGTGGCTACCGTGAAGAGTCGCCGACGAAGACTTTAGAAATTATTTAAAAATCAACCGTAAGAGATGGAGCCGTGGTTTATTAAGCAAAAGTGCTTCAAATACACTCCCATAACTGAACATAACATTTAAAAGATACGTCGTCGGTGAAAATATTTTCAATTCGGACTTAGTCTCTGTACGGAGAGGCTACCGAGAAGCGCTACCGACGAAGCCTTTCTGATTAATTTAAAAATCAACCGTAAGAGATAGAGCCGTGGTCTATTAAGCAAAAGTGCTTCAAATACGCTCCTATAACTCAATCTAACATTTAAAAGGTATCTCGTCGGTGAAAATAATTTCAGTTCGGACTTAGATTTTTTCCTACCGAGTGGCTACCGTGAAGAGTCGCCGACGACGACTTTAGAAATGATTTAAAAATCAACCGTAAGAGATGGAGCCGTGGTTTATTAAGCAAAAGTGCTTCAAATACACTCCCATAACAGAACATAACATTTAAAAGATACGTCGTCGGTGAAAATATTTTCAATTCGGACTTAGTCTCTGTACGGAGAGGCTACCGAGAAGCGCTACCGACGAAGCCTTTCTGATTAATTTAAAAATCAACCGTAAGAGATAGAGCCGTGGTCTATTAAGCAAAAGTGCTCCAAATACGCTCCTATAACTCAATCTAACATATAAAAGGTACATCGTCGGTGAAAATAATTACAGTTCGGACTTAGATTTTTTCCTACCGAGTGGCTACCATGAAGAGTCGCCGACGACGACTTTAGAAATGATTTAAAAATCAACCGTAAGAGATGGAGCCGTGGTTTATTAAGCAAAAGTGCTTCAAATACACTCCCATAACAGAACATAACATTTAAAAGATACGTCGTCGGTGAAAATATTTTCAATTCGGACTTAGTCTCTGTACGGAGAGGCTACCGAGAAGCGCTACCGACGAAGCCTTTCTGATTAATTTAAAAATCAACCGTAAGAGATAGAGCCGTGGTCTATTAAGCAAAAGTGCTCCAAATACGCTCCTATAACTCAATCTAACATATAAAAGGTACATCGTCGGTGAAAATAATTACAGTTCGGACTTAGATTTTTTCCTACCGAGTGGCTACCGTGAAGAGTCGCCGACGACGACTTTAGAAATTATTTAAAAATCAACCGTAAGAGATGGAGCCGTGGTTTATTAAGCAAAAGTGCTTCAAATACACTCCCATAACAGAACATAACATTTAAAAGATACGTCGTCGGTGAAAATATTTTCAATTCGGACTTAGTCTCTGTACGGAGAGGCTACCGAGAAGCGCTACCGACGAAGCCTTTCTGATTAATTTAAAAATCAACCGTAAGAGATAGAGCCGTGGTCTATTAAGCAAAAGTGCTTCAAATACGCTCCTATAACTCAATCTAACATTTAAAAGGTATCTCGTCGGTGAAAATAATTTCAGTTCGGACTTAGATTTTTTCCTACCGAGTGGCTACCGTGAAGAGTCGCCGACGAAGACTTTAGAAATTATTTAAAAATCAACCGTAAGAGATGGAGCCGTGGTTTATTAAGCAAAAGTGCTTCAAATACACTCCCATAACTGAACATAACATTTAAAAGATACGTCGTCGGTGAAAATATTTTCAATTCGGACTTAGTCTCTGTACGGAGAGGCTACCGAGAAGCGCTACCGACGAAGCCTTTCTGATTAATTTAAAAATCAACCGTAAGAGATAGAGCCGTGGTCTATTAAGCAAAAGTGCTTCAAATACGCTCCTATAACTCAATCTAACATTTAAAAGGTATCTCGTCGGTGAAAATAATTTCAGTTCGGACTTAGATTTTTTCCTACCGAGTGGCTACCGTGAAGAGTCGCCGACGACGACTTTAGAAATGATTTAAAAATCAACCGTAAGAGATGGAGCCGTGGTTTATTAAGCAAAAGTGCTTCAAATACACTCCCATAACAGAACATAACATTTAAAAGATACGTCGTCGGTGAAAATATTTTCAATTCGGACTTAGTCTCTGTACGGAGAGGCTACCGAGAAGCGCTACCGACGAAGCCTTTCTGATTAATTTAAAAATCAACCGTAAGAGATAGAGCCGTGGTCTATTAAGCAAAAGTGCTCCAAATACGCTCCTATAACTCAATCTAACATATAAAAGGTACATCGTCGGTGAAAATAATTACAGTTCGGACTTAGATTTTTTCCTACCGAGTGGCTACCGTGAAGAGTCGCCGACGACGACTTTAGAAATGATTTAAAAATCAACCGTAAGAGATGGAGCCGTGGTCTATTAAGCAAAAGTGCTTCAAATACGCTCCTATAACTCAATCTAACATTTAAAAGGTATCTCGTCGGTGAAAATAATTTCAGTTCGGAATTAGATTTTTTCCTACCGAGTGGCTACCGCGAAGAGTCGCCGACGACGACTTTCGAAATTATTTAAAAATCAACCGTAAGAGATGGAGCCGTGGTTTATTAAGCAAAAGTGCTTCAAATACACTCCCATAACTGAACATAACATTTAAAAGATACGTCGTCGGTGAAAATATTTTCAATTCGGACTTAGTCTCTGTACGGAGAGGCTACCGAGAAGCGCTACCGACGAAGCCTTTCTGATTAATTTAAAAATCAACCGTAAGAGATAGAGCCGTGGTCTATTAAGCAAAAGTGCTTCAAATACGCTCCTATAACTCAATCTAACATTTAAAAGGTATCTCGTCGGTGAAAATAATTTCAGTTCGGACTTAGATTTTTCCCTACCGAGTGGCTACCGTGAAGAGTCGCCGACGACGACTTTAGAAATGATTTAAAAATCAACCGTAAGAGATGGAGCCGTGGTTTATTAAGCAAAAGTGCTTCAAATACACTCCCATAACAGCACATAACATTTAAAAGATACGTCGTCGGTGAAAATATTTTCAATTCGGACTTAGTCTCTGTACGGAGAGGCTACCGAGAAGCGCTACCGACGAAGCCTTTCTGATTAATTTAAAAATCAACCGTAAGAGATAGAGCCGTGGTCTATTAAGCAAAAGTGCTCCAAATACGCTCCTATAACTCAATCTAACATATAAAAGGTACATCGTCGGTGAAAATAATTACAGTTCGGACATAGATTTTTTCCTACCGAGTGGCTACCGTGAAGAGTCGCCGACGACGACTTTAGAAATGATTTAAAAATCAACCGTAAGAGATGGAGCCGTGGTTTATTAAGCAAAAGTGCTTCAAATACACTCCCATAACAGAACATAACATTTAAAAGATACGTCGTCGGTGAAAATATTTTCAATTCGGACTTAGTCTCTGTACGGAGAGGCTACCGAGAAGCGCTACCGACGAAGCCTTTCTGATTAATTTAAAAATCAACCGTAAGAGATAGAGCCGTGGTCTATTAAGCAAAAGTGCTTCAAATACGCTCCTATAACTCAATCTAACATTTAAAAGGTATCTCGTCGGTGAAAATAATTTCAGTTCGGACTTAGATTTTTTCCTACCGAGTGGCTACCGTGAAGAGTCGCCGACGACGACTTTAGAAATTATTTAAAAATCAACCGTAAGAGATGGAGCCGTGGTTTATTAAGCAAAAGTGCTTCAAATACACTCCCATAACAGAACATAACATTTAAAAGATACGTCGTCGGCGAAAATATTTTCAATTCGGACTTAGTCTGTGTACGGAGAGGCTACCGAGAAGCGCTACCGACGAAGCCTTTCTGATTAATTTAAAAATCAACCGTAAGAGATAGAGCCGTGGTCTATTAAGCAAAAGTGCTTCAAATACGCTCCTATAACTCAATCTAACATTTAAAAGGTATCTCGTCGGTGAAAATAATTTCAGTTCGGACTTAGATTTTTTCCTACCGAGTGGCTACCGTGAAGAGTCGCCGACGACGACTTTCAAAATGATTTAAAAATCAACCGTAAGAGATGGAGCCGTGGTTTATTAAGCAAAAGTGCTTCAAATACACTCCCATAACTGAATATAACATTTAAAAGATACGTCGTCGGTGAAAATATTTTCAATTCGGACTTAGTCTCTGTACGGAGAGGCTACCGAGAAGCGCTACCGACGAAGCCTTTCTGATTAATTTAAAAATCAACCGTAAGAGATAGAGCCGTGGTCTATTAAGCAAAAGTGCTTCAAATACACTCCCATAACAGAACATAACATTTAAAAGATACGTCGTCGGTGAAAATATTTTCAATTCGGACTTAGTCTCTGTACGGAGAGGCTACCGAGAAGCGCTACCGACGAAGCCTTTCTGATTAATTTAAAAATCAACCGTAAGAGATAGAGCCGTGGTCTATTAAGCAAAAGTGCTCCAAATACGCTCCTATAACTCAATCTAACATATAAAAGGTACATCGTCGGTGAAAATAATTACAGTTCGGACTTAGATTTTTTCCTACCGAGTGGCTACCGTGAAGAGTCGCCGACGACGACTTTAGAAATTATTTAAAAATCAACCGTAAGAGATGGAGCCGTGGTTTATTAAGCAAAAGTGCTTCAAATACACTCCCATAACAGAACATAACATTTAAAAGATACGT
>CAJUYC020000082.1:0-15600 GCA_910591585.2 Nysson spinosus | reverse complement strand
TGACCGCTTGGGAACACCGCGTATCCTTGGCACGCTCCTTCTTTTGTCGGTTTTTTGACGACGAGAACACTCCACCGTCTACCGTGGGATATCACGACTCTTGTATTGTACGCCGATTTCGACGAAAGTGTGGAAGTGGAATTTTCGTTTTCTTTTTCTTTTTTTTTTTCCCCCCTGCCGGTGAATCTACACATTTGAAGAAGCGAAGGAGATAGTTTTTCGCCAAGGATCATACCACGCTGAGTGCACCGGTTCTCGTCCGATCACCGAAGTTAAGCAGCATTGGGCGCGGTCAGTACTTGGATGGGTGACCGCTTGGGAACACCGCGTATCCTTGGCACGCTCCTTCTTTTGTCGGTTTTTTGACGACGAGAACACTCCACCGTCTACCGTGGGATATCACGACTCTTGTATTGTACGCCGATTTCGACGAAAGTGTGGAAGTGGAATTTTCGTTTTCTTTTTCTTTTTTTTTTTCCCCCCCCGCCGGTGAATCTACACATTTGAAGAAGCGAAGGAGATAGTTTTTCGCCAAGGATCATACCACGCTGAGTGCACCGGTTCTCGTCCGATCACCGAAGTTAAGCAGCATTGGGCGCGGTCAGTACTTGGATGGGTGACCGCTTGGGAACACCGCGTATCCTTGGCACGCTCCTTCTTTTGTCGGTTTTTTGACGACGAGAACACTCCACCGTCTACCGTGGGATATCACGACTCTTGTATTGTACGCCGATTTCGACGAAAGTGTGGAAGTGGAATTTTCGTTTTCTTTTTCTTTTTTTTTTTCCCCCCCGCCGGTGAATCTACACATTTGAAGAAGCGAAGGAGGTAGTTTTTCGCCAAGGATCATACCACGCTGAGTGCACCGGTTCTCGTCCGATCACCGAAGTTAAGCAGCATTGGGCGCGGTCAGTACTTGGATGGGTGACCGCTTGGGAACACCGCGTATCCTTGGCACGCTCCTTCTTTTGTCGGTTTTTTGACGACGAGAACACTCCACCGTCTACCGTGGGATATCACGACTCTTGTATTGTACGCCGATTTCGACGAAAGTGTGGAAGTGGAATTTTCGTTTTCTTTTTCTTTTTTTTTTCCCCCCCCGCCGGTGAATCTACACATTTGAAGAAGCGAAGGAGATAGTTTTTCGCCAAGGATCATACCACGCTGAGTGCACCGGTTCTCGTCCGATCACCGAAGTTAAGCAGCATTGGGCGCGGTCAGTACTTGGATGGGTGACCGCTTGGGAACACCGCGTATCCTTGGCACGCTCCTTCTTTTGTCGGTTTTTTTGACGACGAGAACACTCCACCGTCTACCGTGGGATATCACGACTCTTGTATTGTACGCCGATTTCGACGAAAGTGTGGAAGTGGAATTTTCGTTTTCTTTTTCTTTTTTTTTTTCCCCCCTGCCGGTGAATCTACACATTTGAAGAAGCGAAGGAGATAGTTTTTCGCCAAGGATCATACCACGCTGAGTGCACCGGTTCTCGTCCGATCACCGAAGTTAAGCAGCATTGGGCGCGGTCAGTACTTGGATGGGTGACCGCTTGGGAACACCGCGTATCCTTGGCACGCTCCTTCTTTTGTCGGTTTTTTGACGACGAGAACACTCCACCGTCTACCGTGGGATATCACGACTCTTGTATTGTACGCCGATTTCGACGAAAGTGTGGAAGTGGAATTTTCGTTTTCTTTTTCTTTTTTTTTTTCCCCCCCCGCCGGTGAATCTACACATTTGAAGAAGCGAAGGAGATAGTTTTTCGCCAAGGATCATACCACGCTGAGTGCACCGGTTCTCGTCCGATCACCGAAGTTAAGCAGCATTGGGCGCGGTCAGTACTTGGATGGGTGACCGCTTGGGAACACCGCGTATCCTTGGCACGCTCCTTCTTTTGTCGGTTTTTTGACGACGAGAACACTCCACCGTCTACCGTGGGATATCACGACTCTTGTATTGTACGCCGATTTCGACGAAAGTGTGGAAGTGGAATTTTCGTTTTCTTTTTCTTTTTTTTTTTTTCCCCCCGCCGGTGAATCTACACATTTGAAGAAGCGAAGGAGGTAGTTTTTCGCCAAGGATCATACCACGCTGAGTGCACCGGTTCTCGTCCGATCACCGAAGTTAAGCAGCATTGGGCGCGGTCAGTACTTGGATGGGTGACCGCTTGGGAACACCGCGTATCCTTGGCACGCTCCTTCTTTTGTCGGTTTTTTGACGACGAGAACACTCCACCGTCTACCGTGGGATATCACGACTCTTGTATTGTACGCCGATTTCGACGAAAGTGTGGAAGTGGAATTTTCGTTTTCTTTTTCTTTTTTTTTTCCCCCCCCGCCGGTGAATCTACACATTTGAAGAAGCGAAGGAGATAGTTTTTCGCCAAGGATCATACCACGCTGAGTGCACCGGTTCTCGTCCGATCACCGAAGTTAAGCAGCATTGGGCGCGGTCAGTACTTGGATGGGTGACCGCTTGGGAACACCGCGTATCCTTGGCACGCTCCTTCTTTTGTCGGTTTTTTTGACGACGAGAACACTCCACCGTCTACCGTGGGATATCACGACTCTTGTATTGTACGCCGATTTCGACGAAAGTGTGGAAGTGGAATTTTCGTTTTCTTTTTCTTTTTTTTTTTTCCCCCCTCGCCGGTGAATCTACACATTTGAAGAAGCGAAGGAGATAGTTTTTCGCCAAGGATCATACCACGCTGAGTGCACCGGTTCTCGTCAGTCGAGCGCAGGTAGTCGTAGCGGGCGGACGGATACCGAGCACGAGCAGCGAAGGGTGTCGAAAGAGAACCAGTGAGAGAGATAGAGAGAGAGAGTGGGAGGGAGACAGAGGAGGCGACGCCACGCGCCTTATGGCCGCGAATGCGGAAGAGGCAATCTCCAAATATTTCGAGAAAGATTCGGAATCTTTAATTGAGGTAGGCGATCCTCAACAATCAAGGGTGGAGAAGCAAGGGGCAACCAATTTATCAATAGAAGACAGTGCGGTGAGGGCAGCAAGATGTCTCAGTGAGTGGAATTCACAGACAAATATGGAGGTTTCCCGCTCGCCATTCCAAGGAGAAAGCCCTTACCAAAACCAGGGAAAGTCGGAAACGGATGAGAAAGAGAGGCCTTGGACAACAGTTGAAGGAGGTAATCCCAGAAAAAAATTAAAACCACAACCAAACCTATCTACAGCGAGAAAAAGGCTCGATACAAGCTCCGAGGAAAGCTTAGAAGTTCCCTCAAACAAAGAAGAAGCACACGAAAAACAAATTCGCGAGCTTCACAACATCATCGCAGAGCTCAAAGGCCGGTTAGAAAGAGCAGAGGATGAACTTCTCAAAGCATGTGAGAGAAGCAACACTCGAAGGGAGGGCGGGAAGGTCATCTCCCCCCCGCGGAGAAGAATGAGGGTAAATGAAGAAGAAATGCCCTATCCTCCAATTGCAATGGGCAACAGGTTCGCGTCACTAGACCAAGGAGCCGGAGAATCGGAAACGCGCAACTTGGAGAATTCCCAACACGCGCCCGCAACAGAACAAGGTAACAACCAATTTCGTGAGGAGTTTAGCGAACAGACAGGTGAGGTAAGAACTCCCCAAAACGAGCGAAGAGGTAAGACGAACAAAGCGCCACCGCCGTTCATAATTTATAACTTCCCGCCTGCAAGGTTAATCGAGCTGTCAAAAAATGTGACTAGTGTAGATAATTTCACAATAAAGAGACTAAGCGAAAATAAACACTCGCTGCAATCGCAAAACCTAGTGTCGTACTTACAAATCAAAAAAGCATTAATAGAAAGGCAAATTAAATTCTTTACCTACACGCCGAAAGAATTGAAACCTCAATCATTTTTACTAAAGGGTATAGACCCAGACGTCGATTTCAACCAAATAAAAGAAGAAATAGCCGAATTAGTCAGGGATAGATTAAAAATTATAAAAATAGCGAAATTTGAAACCCTAAAATCAAAAAAGGAAAACAAAAAGCTTCCAATATTAATAGTTCAGTTTACGGCAGAATCTGAAATCGCTGTACTTAAACAAGTAAGTACACTGAATTACCAAAAAATTGTCTGGGAGAAATTAAAACAATATAATACTGCACAATGTTTAAACTGTCAACGAATAGGTCACTCCGCAAGCAACTGTAACCTAAAATACAGGTGTGTCAAATGTGGAGGAGAAAACCATCCGAGGGGAGAGTGTCACATAAAGAGCACAGCAGCAAAAGAGAGCCTTTACTGTGCAAATTGCAAATCGTATGGCCATCCAGCATCATACGGTGGCTGCCAATTTAAAATGAGGAACAAAAGCCACAACGCTAATATAATTATCAATGATTTACCAAGTGGGATGGGTGCTGTCAAAGGTAACTTATTGCGCACAAATGTCAAAGTACAATCTGGAGCTCCACTTAGGAACTACAGTGAGGTGGTAAGTCAGGGTCGTACTGGTAATGTGCTAACAAGCTCCAGGAGTCAAGTACCTACTGATGTTCCCAATGCAGCGTACCCAAGTCAAGATACTACCTCTGAAACTTCAAAGGCGCTAAATCTGTTATCCAATAGAATTGACAATCTAGCACTTGCTATCAACAGAAACATTGAGCTGCAAAGCAAAATGCTGAATAAAATAGTAGAAAATTTAATAAGAGCTCCAAGATAATGGCTCCAAACAGAACTTGGAACTCATTTACTCCACCGTCAAAGGTAGTACACACTCAAATAATCCTACTTAAGGGTAACGGAGCACCCAAAGGGAAGGGAGCCATCGCCACCAACACAGTAGCAACGCCTCCCTACCCCATCACAGAGGAGAGCAAGAAAAAGGAGAGCAAGGCCCCGCTGAACGAAACACAGACGCCAACGGGGAAGAGGTCAACCACCCCACCACCAGAAGGAACAAAAGGAAAGGCGGCGGCTACAACACCCGCCACAAAAACGACCATGGCAACAAACGTAACGATATGGATCGCACCAAACAACTTCCCGACGGAAACAATCCCAGCCAGCGCGGAGAAGGAAGTGAAAATCAAGTTTCAGAAATTGATTTGCGCACCCAATAAGGATATCATGGCCTGGGCCCCCACCTTCTGGGGATCTCAGATAGTATCTGGAGCCTTGAAGGTGAAAGCCGCGGACAACCTCTCCGCGGAGTGGCTGGTAGCCAACGCAGCGGAACTAAACCCACGGAGGGGCCGTCCCGGTCAGGCGGAATGGACAAGGATCCAACCGGACAACGAAATCAACACTGTAAAGATAGAAGCCTGGGCCCCGGTACCCATGATGGACGCCAGAACAATAGGAACGCTTCTGGCCCGACAAAACCCGGACATCGGTCCAGAAGCAATGAAGTGGGAGATCAAAAGGCTGCCAGTGGCCAACAAGGAACACTTCAAGATTACCGCCATCATCCCGGTGAATAGTTGGAAGAAACTGGAAAGGAAAGGAGGCAAAATGCACCTGAGGGATGGGGCCGTAAAGTTCACAACAGCGAACAAGAGGCACAGCGACAAAAGGGGGAAAGAAAACAGCAACAGCAGAAGCAGCAGGGGAAAGACAGACAAGAAGGCAGAAGCCAATAAAGCCACAAACAAGAAACCAGCCAGAGGGCCGGACGAGGAAGGAAACTCCCGAGGAGACAAAAGGAGAAAGGTAAACTGACAAGGCCCCTGGGAAGCGAACAAGAGGAAGGAACACTAACCACCACCACAGTATAACACAAATGCAAATATAACGTAAATATAAACACAATGTAAATACACTGTAAAACTAATCTTAAGAATAAAGGCCAGATTGGGCCATCAGAACAACAAATAATCAATAGAATCCTAAGAGATGTATTAAACCCATAGAATAATTAGAGCTAAGAACGTACCAACATTGAGCACTAAGAATAAAACATATCTACCACCCAACATTGCACATGTACACCATCAACCTCCCCACAGGCAGAAACACCCTACACTAACCACACCTCCCCCGGAGAACCCCCCACAACCCCAAGCAACAAATAAGAATAATGGAATAGCCCACAAAATCCACGCCGCTACGTCACGTACCACAACCTGTAAAAGACAAATGCAGTCACAACCTCAAATCAAAAGCAAATAGAACAAATTTAGAACTTAGAAATTTTAGAAGTAGAATCAAGACACGCCGGACAAATACAACACCAGTGCATAACCACAATACTAGAAGGGGAAGCGAAAGCCCCAAAACCCTCAAGGGTCCGGAAGCAACACCGATAACTCAGTCCAGGGGCAATGAGGGGAGTAAACGTAACATAAATAAGCCCAATCGACTAGGGGTGCACTCACCAAGCCTTGGGGCTCCAGTGACCTCCACTGACCCATAATCCTGAATGCCCATAAAACACCGGGGTCTCAATCACAAGATCACCCAAACTCAGTAAAGTCACCACACACAAATAGTACCACAAACCCTACAAAGAACGCACAACATAAATGATTAACAGAACATAAAAGCAAGCTTAGACTAAAATCAAGGTGCACTTACCACGCGAATTAGGGGTACACAGACCAAACGAGCCAGCTCAAAGGTCCCATCTGTATACAAACCATAAACGCCTGCAAAGAATAGGGACGCTAGCACAACACCATGAACTCTGGTGACACACAACCTTAGCAAGCTAACTTGAGAACAACCTTGAACATAAAGAAGGTATAACTTAATAAACAACAAATACAGCTGCAAGGAATAGTTAATAGGTAACAGTCGATAGCCAATAACTTCACAAATATGGGCATTCACGGTTAAACACACGGTGAACCAGGGTACCCCAGGATTGACAGTTACAAGATTCCTCTTTTTTTTGTTTGTTGTTTTTTTTTTCCTTTTCTCTCAACACTCACACCCAAGGAGAGAGGGAGGGGGGAGGAACGATTGCCACAACATACACTGAGGGACGGTATGCGGATGGACTCAGGAACATAGTTTCTAAAAACCATAAATAAATTCGGGATAAGAAGGTTGGGGAATGGACGCGCGGCGTGGACAGACTAGGCCGGACAAAACATATAACACATACGAATAATAACAACACACATTTGAAACGGCGACAAGCACGGGAAACCCACCACACCCTGTTAATTAACAATAAACAAAGACCGCCCGCGAGACGACGAGAACGTTGCGCAACACCACCGACACGCGGCGCGAACAACCACGGAATATAGTCAAACGCCAAACCGAGGGGAAAACCGACCAACTTTCCCCTACGGGGCCGCGAAGCCCCACCGCCATCCACATGACCACCTAGCTACTTCCGCGTACCTTCCGCACAATAACGCGTTTACCGCCAAGGATGTAGCGAAAATGTAAAACTTCCAAGCCCAAATATAATCTGATCGCTCTCTCTCTCTCTCTCTCCCTCTCTCTCTCGCGAACGCCGTAATTAACGAAAACATGGATGCCCCGCCGGCAACCACGCGACCCTCTCCATACATAAATTCACCCTCCCACGGCTAAACACTAAGTTAATTAACGAACGGAACCTTAAAATTAATTCCCCCGCGAATAAAATACGCGGGCAATCACCGCCGTTCAGTATGCTTAATTCAACAGCAGACATAACAAGCGGAACATTAGAGTGCCGCACGCGCCGTTCTTTATCTAGTATTACGGATCTAGCTATTTCTTTATTTTTATTTATTTTGTTTTACTTTCCTATTATTTTCTATTCTAAATATTATCTCTTCACTCTGAAACAAACTACTGAAAAACAAACTTGAAAATGGAAAATGTCGGTGAAACTTAGGTATTATCTCTGTGAGTCAATCGTAACTTGCCCGCATGTCTTAAAAATCTATCACCACTTCCTCCTTCTAATACTAAATTATTTCGTTCCAAAAAGCCATGATAACGGTCACTGAATTTTCCTATCTTGGGTTCGACTAAAACGCGCACCATGTCCCCAATTTTACTTGGAAAAGGTCGTGCTTCTTCATCATAATACGCCTTGAATCGGTATTTCGCGATGATTAAATTTTGTCCTGCTTCCGTTTGTAACTCATTAAGAAGTGTAATTAATTCTCAAAAGATAAGAGTTGTAGGTTGCTAGTCCTCCATCGGTTGAAAATGAACTAGGGCATCTTGATATTCCACCAAATACTAATTCATAGGGCGTGAAAGTTGTTGCCTCGTGAGCAGACGTATTGTAAGAAACATAGCAAATGAAACTAGTTTATCCCAGTCATCACAATCATCTAAATAATGCTTGATGCATTCTACTGGAACTATGTGACTTCTTTCTAAAAAGACCCATTAGCTGGAGGTCTGTAACTAGATGTAGTGGCGTGATCAAACCTCAATATTTTTGTTAAATCCCTGATGACTTTTTTTATGAAACTAGTGCCCCTATCAGTTAAAATTACGCGAGGCGAACCAAATTGTAAAATTAAATTTGTTGCTATTGTGGGCGCTACTGTTCCTGCTCTGATATCGGTAACGCGCTAGGGCGGTGGATGAAAAAAAATAAATAAATAAATAAATAAAACTAATTTAGAAATAATTATACCTACGGAATAGATATAGACAGGATTGTACGGGAATCCCAAGTGGCTAAACCTATACAGGTTCTCATTCGTTGACCATGATCATAAGATGTGGATAATGAATGTGGCTATGAAAAGTATAATGAACAAATATATTCGAATTTAAATAAACCATGTAGTACAAAATTAATTGGGAGATCTTGAGGGGTTACATGGATGCTAAAAGTACATGGAATCATTCTGTAGCAATTCGCTATGAATATTACGGGGATAAATTCTGTCGTTTTACACGCTCGCTACAATTTCAACAACCGGTTTTTATTTACTCCTTCGCCTTCTCATTTAATCTCTCCGTCGTGATGATTCTTCAGCCAACTGGTCCAATTCTGCAACCGAATCCATGCAGTGGATTGAATTCGGTGGAGATACTATTAATGTGTCTCCCAAATTTTTTTTTTTTTTTTTTTGGATTTCCCTTTGATATATGATTTGTGATTAAAAAAAAAAACAGAATTTACGCGCTGGGTTACTGTTTTAAGTCGTTTGTGATCCCTTAAAGTAAATTTCCGAGCAAGCATCGATTTGAGTGACTGGATATAAATCATCCTGACGTGTTAAATCTAGTATTACCTAAACAAATTATTGTAATTACTCTTACCCTGAAATACGTGGATATATACATGACTCATTCTCTTTCTATTTCTTCTTTCTCTCTTTTTCTTTCCCTTTCTTTCTTTCTCTCTTTCTTTCTTTCTCTCTCTCTTTCTTTCTTTCTTTCTTTCTTTCTTTCCTTCTTTCCTTCTTTCTATCTTTCTTTCTCTCTTTCTTTCTGTCCTTCTTTCTCTCTTTCTTTCTCTCTTTCTTTCTTTCTTTCTTTCTTCCACTCTTTCTTTCTTTCATTTCTCTCTTACTTTCTCTGCATTTTCTATTTTTTACTCTAAATATTATCTCTCCATTCTGAACAAACTATTGTAAAACAAACTGGAAAATGGAAATGTCGGTGAACTTGGGTACTATCTCTGTGAGTTAATCGTAACTTGCCCGCATGTTCTAAGATCTATCACCATTTTCTTTTTCTAAAACTAAATTATTTCATTCCAAATGCCTACTACCTTATATGGACCATGATAACGGCTACTGAATTTTCCTACCTTGGGTTCAACTAAAACGCGTACCATGTCCCCAATTTTACCTGGAAAAGGTCGTGCTTTTTCATCATAATACGCCTTGAATCGGTATTTCGCGATGATTAAATTTTGTCCTGCTTCCGTTTGTAACTCATTAAGAAGTGTAATTAATTCTCAAAAGATAAGAGTTGTAGGTTGCTAGTCCTCCATCGGTTGAAAATGAACTAGGGCATCTTGATATTCCACCAAATACTAATTCATAGGGCGTGAAAGTTGTTGCCTCGTGAGCAGACGTATTGTAAGAAACATAGCAAATGAAACTAGTTTATCCCAGTCATCACAATCATGTAATTAATGCTTGATGTACTCTACTGAAACTATGTGACGTCTTTCTAAAGACCCATTAGTTGGAGGTCTGTAACTAGATGTTGTGACGCGATCAATTTCGAATATCTTTGTTAAATCCCTGATTACTTTATTTATGAAACTAGTGCCCCTATCAGTTAAAATTACGCGAGGTGAACCAAATTGTAAAATTAAATTTGTTGCTATTGTGGGTGCTACTGTTTCTGCTCTGATATCGGTAACGCGCTAGGGCGGTGGATGAATAAAAAATAAAACTAATTTAGAAATAATTATATCTACGAAATAGATATAGGCAGGATTGTACGGGAATCCCAAGTGGCTAAATCTATACAGGTTCCCATTCATTGACTATGATTGTAAGATGTGGACAACGAATGTGGCTATGAAAAGTATAATGAACAAATATATTCGAATTAAAATAAACCATGTAGTACAAATTAATTAGGAGATCTTGAGGGGTTGCATGGATGCTAAAAGTACATGGAATCATTCTGTAGCAATTCGCTATGAATATTACGGTGATAAATTCTGTCGTTCTACACGCTCGCTACAATTTCAACAACCGGTCTTTATTTACTCCTTCGCCTTCTCATTTAATCTCTCCGTCGTGATGATTCTTCAGCCAACTGGTCCAATTCTGCAACCGAATCCATGCAGTGGATTGAATTCGGTAGAGATACTATCAATGTGCCTCCCAAATTTTTTTTTTGGATTTCCCTTTAATATATGATTTGTGATTAATAAAAACAGAATTTACGTGCTGGTTTACTGTTTTAAGTCGTTTGTGATTCCTTAAAGTAAATTTCCGAGCAAGCATCGATTTGAGTGACTGGATATAACTCATCCTGACGTGTTAAATCTAGTATTACCTAAACAAATTATTGTAATTACTCTTACCCTGAAATACGTGGATATATACATGACTCATTCTCTTTCTATTTCTTCTTTCTCTCTTTTTTTTTTTTCCCTTTCTTTCTTTCTCTCTTTCTTTCTTTCTCTCTTTCTTTCTTTCTTTCTTTCTTTCTTTCTTTCCTTCTTTCCTTCTTTCTATCTTTCTTTCTCGCTTTCTTTCTGTCCTTCTTTCTTTCTTTCTTTCTCTCTTTCTTTCTTTCTTTCTTTCTTCCATTCTTTCCTTCTTTCATTTCTCTCTTACTTTCTCTGCATTTTCTATTTTTTACTCTAAATATTATCTCTCCATTCTGAACAAACTATTGTAAAACAAACTGGAAAATGGAAAGGTCGGTGAACTTAGGTACTATCTCCGTGAGTTAATCGTAACTTGTCCGCATGTTTTAAGATCTATCACCATTTTCTTTTCTAAAACTAAATTATTTCATTCCAAATGCCTACTACCTTATATGGACCATGATAACGGCTACTGAATTTTCCTACCTTGGGTTCAACTAAAACGCGTACCATGTCCCCAATTTTACCTGGAAAAGGTCGTGCTTGTTCATCATAATACGCCTTGAATCGGTGTTTCGCGATGATTAAATTTTGCCCTGCTTCCGTTTGTAACCCATTAAGACGTGTAATTAATTCTTGAAGATAAGAGTTGTAGGTTGCTAGTCCTTCATCGGTTGAAAATGACTAAGGCATCTTGATATTCCACCAAATACTAATTCATAGGGCGTGAAAGTTGTTGCCTCGTGAGCAGACGTATTGTAAGAAACATAGCAAATGAAACTAGTTTATCCCAGTCATCACAATCATGTAATTAATGCTTGATGTACTCTACTGAAACTATGTGACGTCTTTCTAAAGACCCATTAGTTGGAGGTCTGTAACTAGATGTTGTGACGCGATCAATTTCGAATATCTTTGTTAAATCCCTGATTACTTTATTTATGAAACTAGTGCCCCTATCAGTTAAAATTACGCGAGGTGAACCAAATTGTAAAATTAAATTTGTTGCTATTGTGGGTGCTACTGTTTCTGCTCTGATATCAGTAACGCGCTAGGGCGGTGGATGAATAAAAAAAAAAAATAAAACTAATTTAGAAATAATTATATCTACGAAATAGATATAGGCAGGATTGTACGGGAATCCCAAGTGGCTAAATCTATACAGGTTCCCATTCGTTGACTATGATTGTAAGATGTGGACAACGAATGTGGCTATGAAAAGTATAATGAACAAATATATTCGAATTAAAATAAACCATGTAGTACAAATTAATTAGGAGATCTTGAGGGGTTGCATGGATGCTAAAAGTACATGGAATCATTCTGTAGCAATTCGCTATGAATATTACGGTGATAAATTCTGTCGTTCTACACGCTCGCTACAATTTCAACAACCGGTTTTTATTTACTCCTTCGCCTTCTCATTTAATCTCTCCGTCGTGATGATTCTTCAGCCAACTGGTCCAATTCTGCAACCGAATCCATGCAGTGGATTGAATTCGGTAGAGATACTATCAATGTGCCTCCCAAATTTTTTTTTTTTGTATTTCCCTTTGATATATGATTTGTGATTAATAAAAACAGAATTTACGTGCTGGTTTACTGTTTTAAGTCGTTTGTGATTCCTTAAAGTAAATTTCCGAGCAAGCATCGATTTGAGTGACTGGATATAACTCATCCTGACGTGTTAAATCTAGTATTACCTAAACAAATTATTGTAATTACTCTTACCCTGAAATACGTGGATATATACATGACTCATTCTCTTTCTATTTCTTCTTTCTCTCTTTTTTTTTCCCTTTCTTTCTTTCTCTCTTTCTTTCTTTCTCTCTTTCTTTCTTTCTTTCTTTCTTTCTTTCTTTCCTTCTTTCCTTCTTTCTATCTTTCTTTCTCGCTTTCTTTCTGTCCTTCTTTCTTTCTTTCTTTCTCTCTTTCTTTCTTTCTTTCTTTCTTCCATTCTTTCTTTCTTTCATTTCTCTCTTACTTTCTCTGCATTTTCTATTTTTTTACTCTAAATATTATCTCTCCATTCTGAACAAACTATTGTAAAACAAACTGGAAAATGGAAAGGTCGGTGAACTTAGGTACTATCTCCGTGAGTTAATCGTAACCTGTCCGCATGTTTTAAGATCTATCACCATTTTCTTTTTCTAAAACTAAATTATTTCATTCCAAATGCCTACTACCTTATATGGACCATGAGAACGGCTACTGAATTTTCCTACCTTGGGTTCAACTAAAACGCGTACCGTGTCCCCAATTTTACCTGGAAAAGGTCGTGCTTGTTCATCATAATACGCCTTGAATCGGTGTTTCGCGATGATTAAATTTTGCCCTGCTTCCGTTTGTAACCCATTAAGACGTGTAATTAATTCTTGAAGATAAGAGTTGTAGGTTGCTAGTCCTTCATCGGTTGAAAATGAACTAGGGCATCTTGATATTCCACCAAATACTAATTCATAGGGCGTGAAAGTTGTTGCCTCGTGAGCAAACGTATTGTAAGAAACATAGCAAATGAAACTAGTTTATCCCAGTCATCACAATCATCTAAATAATGCTTGATGCATTCTACTGGAACTATGTGACTTCTTCCTAAAGATCCATTAGCTTGAGATCTGTAATCAGATGTTGTGACGTGACCAATCCTGAATATTTTTGTTAAATCCCTGATTACTTTATTTATGAAACTAGTGCCCCTATCAGTTAAAATTACGCGAGGCGAACCAAATTGTAAAATTAAATTTGTTGCTATTGTGGGTGCTACTGTTCCTGCTCTGATATCGGTAATGCGCTAGGGCGGTGGATGAATAAAAAATAAAAATTAATTTAGAAATAATTATATCTACGGAATAGATATAGGCAGGATTGTATGGGAATCCCAAGTGGCTAAACCTATACAGGCTCTCATTCATTGACTATGATTGTAAGATGTGGATAACGAATGTGGCTATGAAAAGTATAATGAACAAATATATTCGAATCAAATAAACCATGTAGTACAAATCAATTGGGAGATCTTGAGGGGTTACATGGATGCTAAAAGTACATGGAATCATTCTGTAGCAATTCGCTATAAACACTACGGGGATAAATTCTGTCGTTTTACACGCTCGCTACAACTTAAGGTTAACAGGGATCCAGTGGAGGGTATCCCCGCGTATCCCCCTGGGTTAGGTCTAGGTTATCTCCCGAACGGGGGACATTCTCGCACGTAAAATCAGAATAAACGCCCCGGGAAATCGCGAATATCTCCGGAAATACTGTGCATCGCTTAACGAGACAGATCGCAATCGAAAGAGCGGAATTTTAGCTATAAAATCACCGTCGGGAAAAGCACCGAGAGATCCGCTCTTTCGCGAAAACTAAAAATTCCTCCTCCGAACGGGAGGCTTTCTCGCGCGTAAAATAGAATAAACGCCCCGGGAAATCGCGAATATCTCCAGAAATACTGTGCATCGCTTAACGAGACAGATAGCAATCAAAAGAGCGGAACTTTAGCTATAAAATCACCGTCGGGAAAGGAATGAGAGATCCGCTCTTTCGCGGTAATTAAATAAGAAACCTCCTCCGAACGGGGAGCATTCTCGCGCGAAAATAAAATAAACGCCCCGGGAAATCGCGAATATCTCCGGAAATACTGTGCATCGCTTCACGAGACAGATCGCAATCGAAAGAGCGGAACTTTAGCTATAAAATCACCGTCGGGAAAGCAATGAGAGATCCGCTCTTTCACGGTAATTAAATAAGAAACCTCCCCCGAACGAGGAACATTCTCGCGCGAAAATAGAATAAACGCCCCGGGAAATCGCGAATATCTCCCGAAATACTGTGCATCGCTTAACGACACAGATCGCAATCGAAAGAGCGGAACTTTAGCTATAAAATCACCGTCGGGAAAAGCAACGAGAGATCCGCTCTTTCGCGGTAATTAAATAAGAAACCTCTCCCGAACGGGGGGCATTCTCGCGCGTAAAATTAGAATAAACGCCCCGGGAAATCGCGAATATCTCCGGAAATACTGTGCATCGCTTAACGAGACAGATCGCAATCGAAAGAGCGGAATTTTAGCTATAAAATCACCGTCGGGAAAAGCAACGAGAGATCCGCTCTTTCGCGGTAATTAAATAAGAAACCTCCTCCGACCGGGGGGCATTCTCGCGCGAAATAGAATAAATGCCCCGGGAAATCGCGAATATCCCCGGAAATACTGTGCATCGCTTAACGAGACAGATCGCAATCGAAAGAGCGGAATTTTAGCTATAAAATCACCGTCGGGAAAAGCACCGAGAGATCCGCTCTTTCGCGGTAATTAAATAAGAAACCTCCTCCGACCGGGGGGCATTCTCGCGCGAAATAGAATAAAGGCCCCGGGAAATCGCGAATATCCCCGGAAATACTGTGCATCGCTTAACGAGACAGATCGCAATCGAAAGAGCGGAATTTTAGCTACAAAATCACCGTCGGGAAAAGCAACGGGAGATCCGCTCTTTCGCGGTAATGAAATAAGAAACCCCCGCCGAACGGGGGCATCGTACCGCCGTAAAAGGCTACGTGGTGGCCTTTATGCACCCGAAACCCGGCACAGATCAGAAGCAAGTACCCACCCTCGTGGTGGGGGCTGACGATCAACGCCGGGATAGGCTGCGCGGTGGCCTTAAGCACCCGACCTCCGGCCCGGATTAAAGGCA
>CAJUYC020000081.1:0-15798 GCA_910591585.2 Nysson spinosus | reverse complement strand
CAGAGAGAAAACTTACCTTTCCGTCGAAACCATGCCCTTCCAAAATTCTTTTCGATGAAATTCTCGATGCCATTCGAATTTTCACGTCAATTTACACGGAAAAATGCGGTCTCTCGTTTCTGAAATAGGGAAATCTGGAAAAAGTGCGAAACTATCGCCTGAAAATGCGAAATCTGTCGATTTCAGAGAGAAAACTTACCTTTCCGTCGAAACCATGCCCTTCCAAAATTCTTTTCGATGAAATTCTCGATGCCATTCGAATTTTCACGTCAATTTACACGGAAAATGCGGTCTCTCGTTTCTGAAATAGGGAAATCTGGAAAAAGTGCGAAACTATCGCCTGAAATGCGAAATCTGTCGATTTCAGAGAGAAAACTTACCTTTCCGTCGAAACCATGCCCTTCCAAAATTCTTTTCGATGAAATTCTCGATGCCATTCGAATTTTCACGTCAATTTACACGGAAAATGCGGTCTCTCGTTTCTGAAATAGGGAAATCTGGAAAAAGTGCGAAACTATCGCCTGAAATGCGAAATCTGTCGATTTCAGAGAGAAAACTTACCTTTCCGTCGAAACCATGCCCTTCCAAAATTCTTTTCGATGAAATTCTCGATGCCATTCGAATTTTCACGTCAATTTACACGGAAAATGCGTCTCTCTCGTTTCTGAAATAGGGAAATCTGGAAAAAGTGCGAAACTATCGCCTGAAATGCGAAATCTGTCGATTTCAGAGAGAAAACTTACCTTTCCGTCGAAACCATGCCCTTCCAAAATTCTTTTCGATGAAATTCTCGATGCCATTCGAATTTTCACGTCAATTTACACGGAAAATGCGGTCTCTCGTTTCTGAAATAGGGAAATCTGGAAAAAGTGCGAAACTATCGCCTGAAATGCGAAATCTGTCGATTTCAGAGAGAAAACTTACCTTTCCGTCGAAACCATGCCCTTCCAAAATTCTTTTCGATGAAATTCTCGATGCCATTCGAATTTTCACGTCAATTTACACGGAAAATGCGGTCTCTCGTTTCTGAAATAGGGAAATCTGGAAAAAGTGCGAAACTATCGCCTGAAATGCGAAATCTGTCGATTTCAGAGAGAAAACTTACCTTTCCGTCGAAACCATGCCCTTCCAAAATTCTTTTCGATGAAATTCTCGATGCCATTCGAATTTTCACGTCAATTTACACGGAAAATGCGGTCTCTCGTTTCTGAAATAGGGAAATCTGGAAAAAGTGCGAAACTATCGCCTGAAATGCGAAATCTGTCGATTTCAGAGAGAAAACTTACCTTTCCGTCGAAACCATGCCCTTCCAAAATTCTTTTCGATGAAATTCTCGATGCCATTCGAATTTTCACGTCAATTTACACGGAAAATGCGGTCTCTCGTTTCTGAAATAGGGAAATCTGGAAAAAGTGCGAAACTATCGCCTGAAATGCGAAATCTGTCGATTTCAGAGAGAAAACTTACCTTTCCGTCGAAACCATGCCCTTCCAAAATTCTTTTCGATGAAATTCTCGATGCCATTCGAATTTTCACGTCAATTTACACGGAAAATGCGGTCTCTCGTTTCTGAAATAGGGAAATCTGGAAAAAGTGCGAAACTATCGCCTGAAATGCGAAATCTGTCGATTTCAGAGAGAAAACTTACCTTTCCGTCGAAACCATGCCCTTCCAAAATTCTTTTCGATGAAATTCTCGATGCCATTCGAATTTTCACGTCAATTTACACGGAAAATGCGGTCTCTCGTTTCTGAAATAGGGAAATCTGGAAAAAGTGCGAAACTATCGCCTGAAATGCGAAATCTGTCGATTTCAGAGAGAAAACTTACCTTTCCGTCGAAACCATGCCCTTCCAAAATTCTTTTCGATGAAATTCTCGATGCCATTCGAATTTTCACGTCAATTTACACGGAAAATGCGGTCTCCTCGTTTCTGAAATAGGGAAATCTGGAAAAAGTGCGAAACTATCGCCTGAAATGCGAAATCTGTCGATTTCAGAGAGAAAACTTACCTTTCCGTCGAAACCATGCCCTTCCAAAATTCTTTTCGATGAAATTCTCGATGCCATTCGAATTTTCACGTCAATTTACACGGAAAATGCGGTCTCTCGTTTCTGAAATAGGGAAATCTGGAAAAAGTGCGAAACTATCGCCTGAAATGCGAAATCTGTCGATTTCAGAGAGAAAACTTACCTTTCCGTCGAAACCATGCCCTTCCAAAATTCTTTTCGATGAAATTCTCGATGCCATTCGAATTTTCACGTCAATTTACACGGAAAATGCGGTCTCTCGTTTCTGAAATAGGGAAATCTGGAAAAAGTGCGAAACTATCGCCTGAAATGCGAAATCTGTCGATTTCAGAGAGAAAACTTACCTTTCCGTCGAAACCATGCCCTTCCAAAATTCTTTTCGATGAAATTCTCGATGCCATTCGAATTTTCACGTCAATTTACACGGAAAATGCGGTCTCTCGTTTCTGAAATAGGGAAATCTGGAAAAAGTGCGAAACTATCGCCTGAAATGCGAAATCTGTCGATTTCAGAGAGAAAACTTACCTTTCCGTCGAAACCATGCCCTTCCAAAATTCTTTTCGATGAAATTCTCGATGCCATTCGAATTTTCACGTCAATTTACACGGAAAATGCGGTCTCTCGTTTCTGAAATAGGGAAATCTGGAAAAAGTGCGAAACTATCGCCTGAAATGCGAAATCTGTCGATTTCAGAGAGAAAACTTACCTTTCCGTCGAAACCATGCCCTTCCAAAATTCTTTTCGATGAAATTCTCGATGCCATTCGAATTTTCACGTCCAATTTACACGGAAAATGCGGTCTCTCGTTTCTGAAATAGGGAAATCTGGAAAAAGTGCGAAACTATCGCCTGAAATGCGAAATCTGTCGATTTCAGAGAGAAAACTTACCTTTCCGTCGAAACCATGCCCTTCCAAAATTCTTTTCGATGAAATTCTCGATGCCATTCGAATTTTCACGTCAATTTACACGGAAAATGCGGTCTCTCGTTTCTGAAATAGGGAAATCTGGAAAAAGTGCGAAACTATCGCCTGAAATGCGAAATCTGTCGATTTCAGAGAGAAAACTTACCTTTCCGTCGAAACCATGCCCTTCCAAAATTCTTTTCGATGAAATTCTCGATGCCATTCGAATTTTCACGTCAATTTACACGGAAAATGCGGTCTCTCGTTTCTGAAATAGGGAAATCTGGAAAAAGTGCGAAACTATCGCCTGAAATGCGAAATCTGTCGATTTCAGAGAGAAAACTTACCTTTCCGTCGAAACCATGCCCTTCCAAAATTCTTTTCGATGAAATTCTCGATGCCATTCGAATTTTCACGTCAATTTACACGGAAAATGCGGTCTCTCGTTTCTGAAATAGGGAAATCTGGAAAAAGTGCGAAACTATCGCCTGAAATGCGAAATCTGTCGATTTCAGAGAGAAAAACTTACCTTTCCGTCGAAACCATGCCCTTCCAAAATTCTTTTCGATGAAATTCTCGATGCCATTCGAATTTTCACGTCAATTTACACGGAAAATGCGGTCTCTCGTTTCTGAAATAGGGAAATCTGGAAAAAGTGCGAAACTATCGCCTGAAATGCGAAATCTGTCGATTTCAGAGAGAAAACTTACCTTTCCGTCGAAACCATGCCCTTCCAAAATTCTTTTCGATGAAATTCTCGATGCCATTCGAATTTTCACGTCAATTTACACGGAAAATGCGGTCTCTCGTTTCTGAAATAGGGAAATCTGGAAAAAGTGCGAAACTATCGCCTGAAATGCGAAATCTGTCGATTTCAGAGAGAAAACTTACCTTTCCGTCGAAACCATGCCCTTCCAAAATTCTTTTCGATGAAATTCTCGATGCCATTCGAATTTTCACGTCAATTTACACGGAAAATGCGGTCTCTCGTTTCTGAAATAGGGAAATCTGGAAAAAGTGCGAAACTATCGCCTGAAATGCGAAATCTGTCGATTTCAGAGAGAAAACTTACCTTTCCGTCGAAACCATGCCCTTCCAAAATTCTTTTCGATGAAATTCTCGATGCCATTCGAATTTTCACGTCAATTTACACGGAAAATGCGGTCTCTCGTTTCTGAAATAGGGAAATCTGGAAAAAGTGCGAAACTATCGCCTGAAATGCGAAATCTGTCGATTTCAGAGAGAAAACTTACCTTTCCGTCGAAACCATGCCCTTCCAAAATTCTTTTCGATGAAATTCTCGATGCCATTCGAATTTTCACGTCAATTTACACGGAAAATGCGGTCTCTCGTTTCTGAAATAGGGAAATCTGGAAAAAGTGCGAAACTATCGCCTGAAATGCGAAATCTGTCGATTTCAGAGAGAAAACTTACCTTTCCGTCGAAACCATGCCCTTCCAAAATTCTTTTCGATGAAATTCTCGATGCCATTCGAATTTTCACGTCAATTTACACGGAAAATGCGGTCTCTCGTTTCTGAAATAGGGAAATCTGGAAAAAGTGCGAAACTATCGCCTGAAATGCGAAATCTGTCGATTTCAGAGAGAAAACTTACCTTTCCGTCGAAACCATGCCCTTCCAAAATTCTTTTCGATGAAATTCTCGATGCCATTCGAATTTTCACGTCAATTTACACGGAAAATGCGGTCTCTCGTTTCTGAAATAGGGAAATCTGGAAAAAGTGCGAAACTATCGCCTGAAATGCGAAATCTGTCGATTTCAGAGAGAAAACTTACCTTTCCGTCGAAACCATGCCCTTCCAAAATTCTTTTCGATGAAATTCTCGATGCCATTCGAATTTTCACGTCAATTTACACGGAAAATGCGGTCTCTCGTTTCTGAAATAGGGAAATCTGGAAAAAGTGCGAAACTATCGCCTGAAATGCGAAATCTGTCGATTTCAGAGAGAAAACTTACCTTTCCGTCGAAACCATGCCCTTCCAAAATTCTTTTCGATGAAATTCTCGATGCCATTCGAATTTTCACGTCAATTTACACGGAAAATGCGGTCTCTCGTTTCTGAAATAGGGAAATCTGGAAAAAGTGCGAAACTATCGCCTGAAATGCGAAATCTGTCGATTTCAGAGAGAAAACTTACCTTTCCGTCGAAACCATGCCCTTCCAAAATTCTTTTCGATGAAATTCTCGATGCCATTCGAATTTTCACGTCAATTTACACGGAAAATGCGGTCTCTCGTTTCTGAAATAGGGAAATCTGGAAAAAGTGCGAAACTATCGCCTGAAATGCGAAATCTGTCGATTTCAGAGAGAAAACTTACCTTTCCGTCGAAACCATGCCCTTCCAAAATTCTTTTCGATGAAATTCTCGATGCCATTCGAATTTTCACGTCAATTTACACGGAAAATGCGGTCTCTCGTTTCTGAAATAGGGAAATCTGGAAAAAGTGCGAAACTATCGCCTGAAATGCGAAATCTGTCGATTTCAGAGAGAAAACTTACCTTTCCGTCGAAACCATGCCCTTCCAAAATTCTTTTCGATGAAATTCTCGATGCCATTCGAATTTTCACGTCAATTTACACGGAAAATGCGGTCTCTCGTTTCTGAAATAGGGAAATCTGGAAAAAGTGCGAAACTATCGCCTGAAATGCGAAATCTGTCGATTTCAGAGAGAAAACTTACCTTTCCGTCGAAACCATGCCCTTCCAAAATTCTTTTCGATGAAATTCTCGATGCCATTCGAATTTTCACGTCAATTTACACGGAAAATGCGGTCTCTCGTTTCTGAAATAGGGAAATCTGGAAAAAGTGCGAAACTATCGCCTGAAATGCGAAATCTGTCGATTTCAGAGAGAAAACTTACCTTTCCGTCGAAACCATGCCCTTCCAAAATTCTTTTCGATGAAATTCTCGATGCCATTCGAATTTTCACGTCAATTTACACGGAAAATGCGGTCTCTCGTTTCTGAAATAGGGAAATCTGGAAAAAGTGCGAAACTATCGCCTGAAATGCGAAATCTGTCGATTTCAGAGAGAAAACTTACCTTTCCGTCGAAACCATGCCCTTCCAAAATTCTTTTCGATGAAATTCTCGATGCCATTCGAATTTTCACGTCAATTTACACGGAAAATGCGGTCTCTCGTTTCTGAAATAGGGAAATCTGGAAAAAGTGCGAAACTATCGCCTGAAATGCGAAATCTGTCGATTTCAGAGAGAAAACTTACCTTTCCGTCGAAACCATGCCCTTCCAAAATTCTTTTCGATGAAATTCTCGATGCCATTCGAATTTTCACGTCAATTTACACGGAAAATGCGGTCTCTCGTTTCTGAAATAGGGAAATCTGGAAAAAGTGCGAAACTATCGCCTGAAATGCGAAATCTGTCGATTTCAGAGAGAAAACTTACCTTTCCGTCGAAACCATGCCCTTCCGAAATTCTTTTCGATGAAATTCTCGATGCCATTCGAATTTTCACGTCAATTTACACGGAAAATGCGGTCTCTCGTTTCTGAAATAGGGAAATCTGGAAAAAGTGCGAAACTATCGCCTGAAATGCGAAATCTGTCGATTTCAGAGAGAAAACTTACCTTTCCGTCGAAACCATGCCCTTCCAAAATTCTTTTCGATGAAATTCTCGATGCCATTCGAATTTTCACGTCAATTTACACGGAAAATGCGGTCTCTCGTTTCTGAAATAGGGAAATCTGGAAAAAGTGCGAAACTATCGCCTGAAATGCGAAATCTGTCGATTTCAGAGAGAAAACTTACCTTTCCGTCGAAACCATGCCCTTCCAAAATTCTTTTCGATGAAATTCTCGATGCCATTCGAATTTTCACGTCAATTTACACGGAAAATGCGGTCTCTCGTTTCTGAAATAGGGAAATCTGGAAAAAGTGCGAAACTATCGCCTGAAATGCGAAATCTGTCGATTTCAGAGAGAAAACTTACCTTTCCGTCGAAACCATGCCCTTCCAAAATTCTTTTCGATGAAATTCTCGATGCCATTCGAATTTTCACGTCAATTTACACGGAAAATGCGGTCTCTCGTTTCTGAAATAGGGAAATCTGGAAAAAGTGCGAAACTATCGCCTGAAATGCGAAATCTGTCGATTTCAGAGAGAAAACTTACCTTTTGTTATATTTACTAAAAAAATCTGTTACGTCCTGACACGAGGTTGCGCAGAACGACAGGAAATATACCGCCGACGACGTCGCCACCGTATGGAGAACCCAAAAGGTTTGCCCAAATTTCCGGCAAATAAGGCGAGTACTCGCGTCCGGTTCTAATTTAAAAAGGGATTCTACGGTCACTGAGCCGATTGACGCGAAGCAGTATGAGGACCGCTCCAGCGTCTAAGAGATAAAGGTGTGTGTGGAGAGAGAAGGTAATAGAGATAGAAGGAACGACGCGAAGCAGTATAAAGACAGCTCCAACGTCTGAGAGGTGAAGGTTTGAGGGGTGAGAGAAGGTAATAGAGATAGAAGGAACGACGCGAAGCAGTATAAGGACAGCTCCAACGTCTGAGAGGTAAGGGTGTGAGGGAGAGAGTAGGTAATAGAGATAGGAGAAACGACGTGAAGCAGTATAAGGACAGCTCCAACGTCTGAGAGGTAAAGGTGTGATGGGAGAGAGAAGGAAAGACGCGAAGCAGTATAAAGACAGCTCCAACGTCTGAGGGGTAAGGGTATGAGGGGAGAGAGAAGGTAATTACGAAGCGACGCGAAGCAGTATAAAAGCTAATACAATGACTTTTAATGTGGTACTAAGGTAATGTTTGGAGTTAGTGGAAGTAAGTATAAATAAAAGTAAAAGTACAATGAGAACAATCCGAGTAATAGTAAAGTTAATGAAAGTAGGTATGATTTCGAGGAAATAGTAATAAATGAGAATATGAACCATGAGTCTTGAATGTACGATACGGTACTAGAAGTAGAAATTAATATAATGTCTTATGTCGAGAGTTGTTCCATAAGAGTTCGGAGTCCTGATGTGCTTGGTTCGAGATCCGAAAGATGAATCTCCATCGACTATGAATTCGAGAAAGTAGTAGTAGACTGCTGTAGTAGTAGACTGTCTCTAGTAGACTGTTGAATTGGAATCCTCAATTTAGACTGCTGTAGTGGACTGTGGTAGTAGGCTCCTCGAATTGGACTCCTGACTTGTGATCCTCGATGTAGACTGACTTGTAGTCGGCTGGTTGAATTTGACTGCCTGACTGGCTCGCGCTGCTCGCCTTATATACCCTGCTGGCGGGTGCCGGGGTCGATGGTGATTGGCTGGCTGCCGGTGGCGTGATGCTGGCCAATCGCGGTGCAGCTGCGGTGTCGGCTCCGGCCGACGATGTCGATGCTACGGTGGGGGTACCGTCCAACTCAAACGCTGCGTAGACCTCGTCGAGCGAGCGTCTCGGAGCTTGGGCAGTGCCGCTGAGGTAGAAGGCTCCGCCGTGGTAGGGGCGCACTGTGGTGGGGGTACCGTTCGTCTCACTAGCTGCGTGGACCTCGCCGAGCGAGCGTCGCGGAGCGTGGCCAGTGCCGCTGAGGTAGAGGCTCCGCCGTGGTGGGAGCGCACTGTGGTGGGGGTACCGTCCGACTCACTAGCTGCGTGGACCTCCCGGAGCGAGCGTCGCGGAGCGTGGCCAGTGCCGCTGAGGTAGAGGCTCCGCCGTGGTAGGAGTGCGGCTGTGGTGGGGGTACCGCTCGACCCAGTAGCTTCATGAGAGACGTGGTGTGCACATCGGGTGCCTGGCATGCGCTCGGCCGTGTGGACGTCGCGGGACGTGACACCCCCCTCCTTAAGAATAAGGAAATGTTGGAGACATTTCCTTGTGTCTGTGTTGTTGTTTTCGCCTCGGTGGTCTTCTAGCGGATGTTGAGGTGGTTCTTCTTCTGAATTGGATTTCACTTTCGTATTTGCAGGGAAGGAGAAGATTGACTCGTCCGAGTGGGAATCCCTTGATGATCGGCATCGAATGGGTAAGGTTTTTCGTATGAGATCCGAGTGTGTGTGTTTGGTGACGTTGCGTGAGAGAACATTTGTGTTTAAATGGTCGAACCTCAATGACTTTTTAATTTCCTCAATCCGGCCTCGTTCCGATTCGCTTACGTGGTACAGTGGTAACGAGGCAGGTACGCGGGATTTGGTTTCTGATATTCCCCATGGAGTTTGCTTAGAGTTAGAACAAGAATTAGTACTAGAAGTAGGATTTAGTAATGATTTAGGTTTCGTAGGGATTTCAGAAATTCGTTCAGTATTGAGATTTGACCTTGACATTGCTTTCGAAGTTGAGCATGATTTAGAGATTTCGGATTTAGTGTCAAGATTCGGTTTTGACATCGCCTTTGAATTTGTACAAGATTTAGAGTTTTCTGAGATTGAGTTAGATTCTAGATTTGGTTTCGACATCGTCTTTGAAATTGCGCATGATTTAGAGATTTCGGAACCCAAGTTGGAATCTATATTTGATTTTGACATCGTCTTTGAAATTGTACATGATTTAGAGATTTCGGAGATTTGGTTAGATTCCAGCTTTGGTTTCGACATCGTCTTTGTAATTGTACATGATTTAGAAATTTCGGACCCCAAGTTAGAATCTAGATTTGGTTTTGAAATCGTCTTTGAATTTGTATAAGATTTAGAGATTTCGGAATTGGAGTTAGATTCTAGATTTGGTTTTGAAATTGTCTTTGAATTTGTACAAGATTTAGAGATTTCGGAAACAGAGTTAGAATCTAGATTTGGTTTTGAAATCGTCTTTGAATTCGCACAAGATTTAGAGATTTCGGAAACTGAGTTAGAATCTAGATTTGGTTTCGAAATCGTTTTTGAATTTGTACAAGAGTTAGAGATTTCGGAAACTGAGTTAGAATCTAGATTTGGTTTCGAAATCGTTTTTGAATTTGTACAAGATTTAGAGATTTCGGAAACTGAGTTAGAATCTAGATTTGGTTTCGAAATTGTTTTTGAATTTGTACAAGAGTTAGAGATTTTGGAAACTGAGTTAGAATCTAGATTTGGTTTCGAAATCGTCTTTGAATTCGCACAAGATTTAGAGATTTCGGAAACTGAGTTAGAATCTAGATTTGGTTTCGAAATCGTTTTTGAATTTGTACAAGAGTTAGAGATTTCGGAAACTGAGTTAGAATCTAGATTTGGTTTCGAAATCGTTTTTGAATTTGTACAAGAGTTAGAGATTTCGGAATTTGATTTACAATCGAGATTTTGTTTAGACATCGCCTTTGAAAGTGAACAAGAGTTAGAGATTTCGGAATTTGATTTAGAATCGTGATTTTGTATAGACATCGCCTTTGAAATGGTACAAGATTTAGAGGTTTCGGAAACTGAGTTAGTATCTAGATTTTGTTTAGACATCGCCTTTGACATTGAACAATAGTTGGAGATTTCGGAATTTGATTTAGAATCTAGATTTTGTGTAGACATCGCCTTTGAAATTGTACATGGTTTTGAGATTTCGGAAATTGAGATAGTGTTCTTTAGGCGGATTGTCGATACTCTACATTTTGTTCGTCCATCGATATCGTCGATATCGCGAGTATCGGACGCGGCTGTGGAACGGTCCTGTCCTGGTTCGCGTCCTGGTGGACCAGGGGACCGGAGGAGTTTCCCGATTGCCGCAAGTTGTAATTGTAGGCCCGTTTACGGCATTCCGCGATTAAGTGACCGGGCGTCTTGCAATAGTTGCAAGTTTTAGTTTCGTAGCGATTTTGCGAGAGGGACCGAGTGGTCCCCACGGGTGGGGAGGGAGGAGAATGATTAGGACTAGGAGCAGGACTGGGGTTTGTGGTGGTAATGGCGGCCCTTTCTCTGCGACAAGTTAACGCTGTATGCCCTTGTCTATTACAGAGCTGGCAAATATCGGCAGTACGATTGTCCGAGGAACGTGCATTGTCTGTGACTCTACTATAATTGAACAGTGCGCTATCGCGGTCAATCATCTTGCTAACGCGAATGGACGTGTCGAATGCATGATCCAAGGTTACATATCCGGATATGGAGACCTGGACTCTGAAATCTGGAGGGAGACCATTAATAAAACACTCCAGACAAAGGTCGTCAGTTTCCTTCTGCATATCCGGATATAGTGTGCCGTATCTTTCGCTTTCCCCATCTAAAATCGCGGATCGTAAGTCCTTTACGCGCCCGATGTAATCTAAAATATGTTCATCCTGTTTCATAAAAATATTGACTAATTCCCCGCGATAATGATGGGGGCCCTTGGCAGGCATAAATACTTGTTTCAATCTCGCCACGAGTTCATTGACTGTATCGAAAACATGGTCTTCAACGGCCAAATATGCTCGACCTTGAAGACGATTTCTCAGGAGCCTGGCTAACTGAGGTTCAGAGCGCGAGGGAATCATGTCCTTTGCGCATTTACAGGCTCGGGCGAAATGAAGAACAGAAATATTTCCACCATCAAAGAAGGGCACCATTTCAAGGGCATCCTTCAGAGATATTTGAGGGGCCAAGGGAGCGTAGCTGAAGGGGTCATTCCCGGAGAGGTGTGGACCTATTGGTTGTTCGGATCTCGGGGATTCTTTGATTGTTGGAGGGCTCGTGGGAGTTTCTAGGGCTTTGGTTAAGGAACGAATCATGTACTTGAGGTCATTGATCTGAGATGCTAGGTTAATATTGGACAAAGGATCAAGACTATCGGTTTCGCGGTACATGCTTGTAGCCGGTCTACCAAGCCCGTGTATTCTGTACTGCGATTCTAAACTCTCTTGTTTCTGTGGAATTGAATCCAATTTTGAACTGAGAAAAGCCTTTTTGGCCTGTACTTCCTCATTGGACTGCTCTACGTCTGCTTCCGTAGGGATTGTATCGGTTTTCTTGGGGTTAGACATTGTGATATGTGATTTAGGAGGACTTTTGGAAAAAAGAAAAAAGGAAGGGAAAATTACGATTTTGAGAATTATCGGCCAATGACAGTAAATCCCACCGCTGTCACCACTGTTATATTTACTAAAAAAATCTGTTACGTCCTGACACGAGGTTGCGCAGAACGACAGGAAATATACCGCCGACGACGTCGCCACCGTATGGAGAACCCAAAAGGTTTGCCCAAATTTCCGGCAAATAAGGCGAGTACTCGCGTCCGGTTCTAATTTAAAAAGGGATTCTACGGTCACTGAGCCGATTGACGCGAAGCAGTATGAGGACCGCTCCAGCGTCTAAGAGATAAAGGTGTGTGTGGAGAGAGAAGGTAATAGAGATAGAAGGAACGACGCGAAGCAGTATAAAGACAGCTCCAACGTCTGAGAGGTGAAGGTTTGAGGGGTGAGAGAAGGTAATAGAGATAGAAGGAACGACGCGAAGCAGTATAAGGACAGCTCCAACGTCTGAGAGGTAAGGGTGTGAGGGAGAGAGTAGGTAATAGAGATAGGAGAAACGACGTGAAGCAGTATAAGGACAGCTCCAACGTCTGAGAGGTAAAGGTGTGATGGGAGAGAGAAGGAAAGACGCGAAGCAGTATAAAGACAGCTCCAACGTCTGAGGGGTAAGGGTATGAGGGGAGAGAGAAGGTAATTACGAAGCGACGCGAAGCAGTATAAAAGCTAATACAATGACTTTTAATGTGGTACTAAGGTAATGTTTGGAGTTAGTGGAAGTAAGTATAAATAAAAGTAAAAGTACAATGAGAACAATCCGAGTAATAGTAAAGTTAATGAAAGTAGGTATGATTTCGAGGAAATAGTAATAAATGAGAATATGAACCATGAGTCTTGAATGTACGATACGGTACTAGAAGTAGAAATTAATATAATGTCTTATGTCGAGAGTTGTTCCATAAGAGTTCGGAGTCCTGATGTGCTTGGTTCGAGATCCGAAAGATGAATCTCCATCGACTATGAATTCGAGAAAGTAGTAGTAGACTGCTGTAGTAGTAGACTGTCTCTAGTAGACTGTTGAATTGGAATCCTCAATTTAGACTGCTGTAGTGGACTGTGGTAGTAGGCTCCTCGAATTGGACTCCTGACTTGTGATCCTCGATGTAGACTGACTTGTAGTCGGCTGGTTGAATTTGACTGCCTGACTGGCTCGCGCTGCTCGCCTTATATACCCTGCTGGCGGGTGCCGGGGTCGATGGTGATTGGCTGGCTGCCGGTGGCGTGATGCTGGCCAATCGCGGTGCAGCTGCGGTGTCGGCTCCGGCCGACGATGTCGATGCTACGGTGGGGGTACCGTCCAACTCAAACGCTGCGTAGACCTCGTCGAGCGAGCGTCTCGGAGCTTGGGCAGTGCCGCTGAGGTAGAAGGCTCCGCCGTGGTAGGGGCGCACTGTGGTGGGGGTACCGTTCGTCTCACTAGCTGCGTGGACCTCGCCGAGCGAGCGTCGCGGAGCGTGGCCAGTGCCGCTGAGGTAGAGGCTCCGCCGTGGTGGGAGCGCACTGTGGTGGGGGTACCGTCCGACTCACTAGCTGCGTGGACCTCCCGGAGCGAGCGTCGCGGAGCGTGGCCAGTGCCGCTGAGGTAGAGGCTCCGCCGTGGTAGGAGTGCGGCTGTGGTGGGGGTACCGCTCGACCCAGTAGCTTCATGAGAGACGTGGTGTGCACATCGGGTGCCTGGCATGCGCTCGGCCGTGTGGACGTCGCGGGACGTGACACTTTCCGTCGAAACCATGCCCTTCCAAAATTCTTTTCGATGAAATTCTCGATGCCATTCGAATTTTCACGTCAATTTACACGGAAAATGCGGTCTCTCGTTTCTGAAATAGGGAAATCTGGAAAAAGTGCGAAACTATCGCCTGAAATGCGAAATCTGTCGATTTCAGAGAGAAAACTTACCTTTCCGTCGAAACCATGCCCTTCCAAAATTCTTTTCGATGAAATTCTCGATGCCATTCGAATTTTCACGTCAATTTACACGGAAAATGCGGTCTCTCGTTTCTGAAATAGGGAAATCTGGAAAAAGTGCGAAACTATCGCCTGAAATGCGAAATCTGTCGATTTCAGAGAGAAAACTTACCTTTCCGTCGAAACCATGCCCTTCCAAAATTCTTTTCGATGAAATTCTCGATGCCATTCGAATTTTCACGTCAATTTACACGGAAAATGCGGTCTCTCGTTTCTGAAATAGGGAAATCTGGAAAAAGTGCGAAACTATCGCCTGAAATGCGAAATCTGTCGATTTCAGAGAGAAAACTTACCTTTGCGTCGAAACCATGCCCTTCCAAAATTCTTTTCGATGAAATTCTCGATGCCATTCGAATTTTCACGTCAATTTACACGGAAAATGCGGTCTCTCGTTTCTGAAATAGGGAAATCTGGAAAAAGTGCGAAACTATCGCCTGAAATGCGAAATCTGTCGATTTCAGAGAGAAAACTTACCTTTCCGTCGAAACCATGCCCTTCCAAAATTCTTTTCGATGAAATTCTCGATGCCATTCGAATTTTCACGTCAATTTACACGGAAAATGCGGTCTCTCGTTTCTGAAATAGGGAAATCTGGAAAAAGTGCGAAACTATCGCCTGAAATGCGAAATCTGTCGATTTCAGAGAGAAAACTTACCTTTCCGTCGAAACCATGCCCTTCCAAAATTCTTTTCGATGAAATTCTCGATGCCATTCGAATTTTCACGTCAATTTACACGGAAAATGCGGTCTCTCGTTTCTGAAATAGGGAAATCTGGAAAAAGTGCGAAACTATCGCCTGAAATGCGAAATCTGTCGATTTCAGAGAGAAAACTTACCTTTCCGTCGAAACCATGCCCTTCCAAAATTCTTTTCGATGAAATTCTCGATGCCATTCGAATTTTCACGTCAATTTACACGGAAAATGCGGTCTCTCGTTTCTGAAATAGGGAAATCTGGAAAAAGTGCGAAACTATCGCCTGAAATGCGAAATCTGTCGATTTCAGAGAGAAAACTTACCTTTCCGTCGAAACCATGCCCTTCCAAAATTCTTTTCGATGAAATTCTCGATGCCATTCGAATTTTCACGTCAATTTACACGGAAAATGCGGTCTCTCGTTTCTGAAATAGGGAAATCTGGAAAAAGTGCGAAACTATCGCCTGAAATGCGAAATCTGTCGATTTCAGAGAGAAAACTTACCTTTCCGTCGAAACCATGCCCTTCCAAAATTCTTTTCGATGAAATTCTCGATGCCATTCGAATTTTCACGTCAATTTACACGGAAAATGCGGTCTCTCGTTTCTGAAATAGGGAAATCTGGAAAAAGTGCGAAACTATCGCCTGAAATGCGAAATCTGTCGATTTCAGAGAGAAAACTTACCTTTCCGTCGAAACCATGCCCTTCCAAAATTCTTTTCGATGAAATTCTCGATGCCATTCGAATTTTCACGTCAATTTACACGGAAAATGCGGTCTCTCGTTTCTGAAATAGGGAAATCTGGAAAAAGTGCGAAACTATCGCCTGAAATGCGAAATCTGTCGATTTCAGAGAGAAAACTTACCTTTGCGTCGAAACCATGCCCTTCCAAAATTCTTTTCGATGAAATTCTCGATGCCATTCGAATTTTCACGTCAATTTACACGGAAAATGCGGTCTCTCGTTTCTGAAATAGGGAAATCTGGAAAAAGTGCGAAACTATCGCCTGAAATGCGAAATCTGTCGATTTCAGAGAGAAAACTTACCTTTCCGTCGAAACCATGCCCTTCCAAAATTCTTTTCGATGAAATTCTCGATGCCATTCGAATTTTCACGTCAATTTACACGGAAAATGCGGTCTCTCGTTTCTGAAATAGGGAAATCTGGAAAAAGTGCGAAACTATCGCCTGAAATGCGAAATCTGTCGATTTCAGAGAGAAAACTTACCTTTCCGTCGAAACCATGCCCTTCCAAAATTCTTTTCGATGAAATT
>CAJUYC020000080.1:12500-17395 GCA_910591585.2 Nysson spinosus | reverse complement strand
TACCGTGAAGGGTCGCCGACGACTATTTTAGAAATTATTTAAAAATCAACCGTAAGAGATAGAGCGGTGATTTATTAAGCAAAAGTGCTTCAAATACGCTCCCATAACTGAACATAACATTTAAAAGATACGTCGTCGGTGAAAATATTTTCAATTCGGACTTAGTCTCTGTACGGAGAGGCTACCGTGAAGCGCTGCCGACGAAGACTTTCTGATTAATTTAAAAATCAACCGTAAGAGATAGAGCGGTGGTTTATTAGCAAAAGTGCTTCAAATACGCTCCTATAACTCAATCTAACATTTAAAAGTTACCTCGTCGGTGAAAATAATTTCACTTCGGACTTAGATTTTTTCCTACCGAGTGGCTACCGTGAAGGGTCGCCGACGACTATTTTAGAAATTATTTAAAAATCAACCGTAAGAGATAGAGCGGTGATTTATTAAGCAAAAGTGCTTCAAATACGCTCCCATAACTGAACATAACATTTAAAAGATACGTCGTCGGTGAAAATATTTTCAATTCGGACTTAGTCTCTGTACGGAGAGGCTACCGTGAAGCGCTGCCGACGAAGACTTTCTGATTAATTTAAAAATCAACCGTAAGAGATAGAGCGGTGGTTTATTAAGCAAAAGTGCTTCAAATACGCTCCTATAACTCAATCTAACATTTAAAAGTTACCTCGTCGGTGAAAATAATTTCACTTCGGACTTAGATTTTTTTCCTACCGAGTGGCTACCGTGAGGGTCGCCGACGACTATTTTAGAAATTATTTAAAAATCAACCGTAAGAGATAGAGCGGTGATTTATTAAGCAAAAGTGCTTCAAATACGCTCCCATAACTGAACATAACATTTAAAAGATACGTCGTCGGTGAAAATATTTTCAATTCGGACTTAGTCTCTGTACGGAGAGGCTACCGTGAAGCGCTGCCGACGAAGACTTTCTGATTAATTTAAAAATCAACCGTAAGAGATAGAGCGGTGGTTTATTAAGCAAAAGTGCTTCAAATACGCTCCTATAACTCAATCTAACATTTAAAAGTTACCTCGTCGGTGAAATAATTTCACTTCGGACTTAGATTTTTTCCTACCGAGTGGCTACCGTGAAGGGTCGCCGACGACTATTTTAGAAATTATTTAAAAATCAACCGTAAGAGATAGAGCGGTGATTTATTAAGCAAAAGTGCTTCAAATACGCTCCCATAACTGAACATAACATTTAAAAGATACGTCGTCGGTGAAAATATTTTCAATTCGGACTTAGTCTCTGTACGGAGAGGCTACCGTGAAGCGCTGCCGACGAAGACTTTCTGATTAATTTAAAAATCAACCGTAAGAGATAGAGCGGTGGTTTATTAAGCAAAAGTGCTTCAAATACGCTCCTATAACTCAATCTAACATTTAAAAGTTACCTCGTCGGTGAAAATAATTTCACTTCGGACTTAGATTTTTTCCTACCGAGTGGCTACCGTGAAGGGTCGCCGACGACTATTTTAGAAATTATTTAAAAATCAACCGTAAGAGATAGAGCGGTGATTTATTAAGCAAAAGTGCTTCAAATACGCTCCCATAACTGAACATAACATTTAAAAGATACGTCGTCGGTGAAAATATTTTCAATTCGGACTTAGTCTCTGTACGGAGAGGCTACCGTGAAGCGCTGCCGACGAAGACTTTCTGATTAATTTAAAAATCAACCGTAAGAGATAGAGCGGTGGTTTATTAAGCAAAAGTGCTTCAAATACGCTCCTATAACTCAATCTAACATTTAAAAGTTACCTCGTCGGTGAAAATAATTTCACTTCGACTTAGATTTTTTCCTACCGAGTGGCTACCGTGAAGGGTCGCCGACGACTATTTTAGAAATTATTTAAAAATCAACCGTAAGAGATAGAGCGGTGATTTATTAAGCAAAAGTGCTTCAAATACGCTCCCATAACTGAACATAACATTTAAAAGATACGTCGTCGGTGAAAATATTTTCAATTCGGACTTAGTCTCTGTACGGAGAGGCTACCGTGAAGCGCTGCCGACGAAGACTTTCTGATTAATTTAAAAATCAACCGTAAGAGATAGAGCGGTGGTTTATTAAGCAAAAGTGCTTCAAATACGCTCCTATAACTCAATCTAACATTTAAAAGTTACCTCGTCGGTGAAAATAATTTCACTTCGGACTTAGATTTTTTCCTACCGAGTGGCTACCGTGAAGGGTCGCCGACGACTATTTTAGAAATTATTTAAAAATCAACCGTAAGAGATAGAGCGGTGATTTATTAAGCAAAAGTGCTTCAAATACGCTCCCATAACTGAACATAACATTTAAAAGATACGTCGTCGGTGAAAATATTTTCAATTCGGACTTAGTCTCTGTACGGAGAGGCTACCGTGAAGCGCTGCCGACGAAGACTTTCTGATTAATTTAAAAATCAACCGTAAGAGATAGAGCGGTGGTTTATTAAGCAAAAGTGCTTCAAATACGCTCCTATAACTCAATCTAACATTTAAAAGTTACCTCGTCGGTGAAAATAATTTCACTTCGGACTTAGATTTTTTCCTACCGAGTGGCTACCGTGAAGGGTCGCCGACGACTATTTTAGAAATTATTTAAAAATCAACCGTAAGAGATAGAGCGGTGATTTATTAAGCAAAAGTGCTTCAAATACGCTCCCATAACTGAACATAACATTTAAAAGATACGTCGTCGGTGAAAATATTTTCAATTCGGACTTAGTCTCTGTACGGAGAGGCTACCGTGAAGCGCTGCCGACGAAGACTTTCTGATTAATTTAAAAATCAACCGTAAGAGATAGAGCGGTGGTTTATTAAGCAAAAGTGCTTCAAATACGCTCCTATAACTCAATCTAACATTTAAAAGTTACCTCGTCGGTGAAAATAATTTCACTTCGGACTTAGATTTTTTCCTACCGAGTGGCTACCGTGAAGGGTCGCCGACGACTATTTTAGAAATTATTTAAAAATCAACCGTAAGAGATAGAGCGGTGATTTATTAAGCAAAAGTGCTTCAAATACGCTCCCATAACTGAACATAACATTTAAAAGATACGTCGTCGGTGAAAATATTTTCAATTCGGACTTAGTCTCTGTACGGAGAGGCTACCGTGAAGCGCTGCCGACGAAGACTTTCTGATTAATTTAAAAATCAACCGTAAGAGATAGAGCGGTGGTTTATTAAGCAAAAGTGCTTCAAATACGCTCCTATAACTCAATCTAACATTTAAAAGTTACCTCGTCGGTGAAAATAATTTCACTTCGGACTTAGATTTTTTCCTACCGAGTGGCTACCGTGAAGGGTCGCCGACGACTATTTTAGAAATTATTTAAAAATCAACCGTAAGAGATAGAGCGGTGATTTATTAAGCAAAAGTGCTTCAAATACGCTCCCATAACTGAACATAACATTTAAAAGATACGTCGTCGGTGAAAATATTTTCAATTCGGACTTAGTCTCTGTACGGAGAGGCTACCGTGAAGCGCTGCCGACGAAGACTTTCTGATTAATTTAAAAATCAACCGTAAGAGATAGAGCGGTGGTTTATTAAGCAAAAGTGCTTCAAATACGCTCCTATAACTCAATCTAACATTTAAAAGTTACCTCGTCGGTGAAAATAATTTCACTTCGGACTTAGATTTTTTCCTACCGAGTGGCTACCGTGAAGGGTCGCCGACGACTATTTTAGAAATTATTTAAAAATCAACCGTAAGAGATAGAGCGGTGATTTATTAAGCAAAAGTGCTTCAAATACGCTCCCATAACTGAACATAACATTTAAAAGATACGTCGTCGGTGAAAATATTTTCAATTCGGACTTAGTCTCTGTACGGAGAGGCTACCGTGAAGCGCTGCCGACGAAGACTTTCTGATTAATTTAAAAATCAACCGTAAGAGATAGAGCGGTGGTTTATTAAGCAAAAGTGCTTCAAATACGCTCCTATAACTCAATCTAACATTTAAAAGTTACCTCGTCGGTGAAAATAATTTCACTTCGGACTTAGATTTTTTCCTACCGAGTGGCTACCGTGAAGGGTCGCCGACGACTATTTTAGAAATTATTTAAAAATCAACCGTAAGAGATAGAGCGGTGATTTATTAAGCAAAAGTGCTTCAAATACGCTCCCATAACTGAACATAACATTTAAAAGATACGTCGTCGGTGAAAATATTTTCAATTCGGACTTAGTCTCTGTACGGAGAGGCTACCGTGAAGCGCTGCCGACGAAGACTTTCTGATTAATTTAAAAATCAACCGTAAGAGATAGAGCGGTGGTTTATTAAGCAAAAGTGCTTCAAATACGCTCCTATAACTCAATCTAACATTTAAAAGTTACCTCGTCGGTGAAAATAATTTCACTTCGGACTTAGATTTTTTCCTACCGAGTGGCTACCGTGAAGGGTCGCCGACGACTATTTTAGAAATTATTTAAAAATCAACCGTAAGAGATAGAGCGGTGATTTATTAAGCAAAAGTGCTTCAAATACGCTCCCATAACTGAACATAACATTTAAAAGATACGTCGTCGGTGAAAATATTTTCAATTCGGACTTAGTCTCTGTACGGAGAGGCTACCGTGAAGCGCTGCCGACGAAGACTTTCTGATTAATTTAAAAATCAACCGTAAGAGATAGAGCGGTGGTTTATTAAGCAAAAGTGCTTCAAATACGCTCCTATAACTCAATCTAACATTTAAAAGTTACCTCGTCGGTGAAAATAATTTCACTTCGGACTTAGATTTTTTCCTACCGAGTGGCTACCGTGAAGGGTCGCCGACGACTATTTTAGAAATTATTTAAAAATCAACCGTAAGAGATAGAGCGGTGATTTATTAAGCAAAAGTGCTTCAAATACGCTCCCATAACTGAACATAACATTTAAAAG
>CAJUYC020000080.1:5000-7500 GCA_910591585.2 Nysson spinosus | reverse complement strand
ATTTCATCAACTAAGGGAGACACAGAGGAGGAGAAGAGCCGTTTGAAATCTGCATTGTACGAGCTCTTCTGTACACTTCTCGTTCTTCGACGATGGCAAGGAGGGTCTGTTTGAATTCTGCAATTCGCTTCGACGATGTTGAGTGATCTCATCGTTGAGCCTACAGACTCTGCTGTGCGGCGGACATATATATGTAAGAATTTTTCGTGTTATGGGAGTAATCTTTGCAAGGACGTTGTCGTACGGTAGCGTGTAGCTGCTCGCCGACTTTGCGTTCTCACGTGTCGGAGCGTCTCGAATTTCGTATTTGGCGCAAGACCGTAGATCGCAATGTTTCGGGCGAGAACAAGCCGCACGTACGACACTCTCTTAACTGGAATAGAGCCGTTTGAATTTCGCATTGTACGGCCGTGCAAGTTGAGACGAGAGTTCGTTGCATTGCGGCCGTTTGAATCCCGCATGTCTGCGCTCCGATGACACACTTGTTGACACGGGGCGTAGAATTACGGTCCGCTGTGGAATTTTGAATGTACTTCTCGCAAATCGCCCTCTCCGTTGCGTACCGTCTGATGACGCGGCGTTGCCTCCGCCGAAGACGCACCTATGTGAGAGTTGCAGAGTTGTTTCATACTCCACCCTCGTTATGCCGTGGCTTTTCGTTTTGCCTTCCCCTTCGGGAGAATGGCTGACGACAGTAGTCTCGGCGTCCGGACCTCCATCCTTAGCGCTTAGTTGGAGGCACGGACCTCGGCTTCTTTCGAACCGAGAGAAAAATAAACTGTGATATCTGTATACTAAACTTATAAAACGTTTTGAACGTTTAAATATTACCCTGAACGGTGGATCACTTGGCTCGTGGGTCGATGAAGAACGCAGCTAATTGCGCGTCAACGTGTGAACTGCAGGACACATGAACATCGACATTTCGAACGCACATTGCGGTCCACGGATACAATTCCCGGACCACGCCTGGCTGAGGGTCGTTTACGTACATAAAGACTGCTTACGTGACTTGCCCCGCGCTCGTCGTTCCTTTCCTTCATTCGAAGGATTGAATTCCGCTAACGGGGAACGGCGATGCATGATGCGGTGGCGTATAAGTCCCGTACGAGCGAAGTTGGGTTGCTCGTCGAGGCTACAGTGAATGGAGATCTTGAATTTCGTGGCGAGCCGTGAATTGCACAGCGTCGCATCCGCCTTCGCGTGGTGAGCTTCTGGTCTGTTTCTGCATAAAGGGGGACTCGAAATGGGGTACGTTCACGCGTACCGTGTCCTCCGTAGTTACAGACCGCGCCCCATGCGTTGTGCCTGGTGATGCACATTGTGAAAATTCCCGTGATCTCGTCTGATCTTCTCACTCTCGACGTCTCCTGAAATGAGAGAAAGGACGAAAGAGTGTATAACCTTTCTCGCCGATGGAGTTGGTGCGCAGGATTGTCTCTGCGAGAATCAATCGTTGCTTCGGTGGAGCGCGGTTATTTCCCTTTCACGCATTTTACCTCGCGCTTCCCGTGGTACAGTACGTACCATGCGCTGCTGAGCGACGAGTGTAATCGAAATAGTATGCGTGGATGGCATAGTAAACGCCACCCGTTGCACGTTTTTTTTTGCACCGTACAACACACACCACGCACTCCGAAGGAAGGTGACACGAAGGAAGTTGAAAGAGTACGAAATTGCGTCTTATATTCACCGCAAATGCGAGTAAACATATTCGAACGCTCCTCGTACCTTCCGGTCGTCGAGTCCATGAAAATCTGTTGCTGTGACTCTGTGTAGAATATCCTCAATATCTCTCACTCGATTTAATATGTATATATATATATATCTATATATTCTGTCTCTTTCGTAATTTCGCTCGAGCTCGCCGATCTCTTGGAGAATAGAGAGATCTCGAAATAGCAGCGTGTCTCGAACGGAGTTTTGAAATAGTGAAAGAGTACAACGGGGTATATATTATATGTGTACATTATAGAACGCAAAAAGAGAGAAGAGAGAAGAGAGAGATGTCTCGCAGACACGCACCAAATAGTAGGACAGACGTTAAATCAGCCGGAAAGGTCTCAGGATCGAAATAGCAAAGAAGCGTTCGTATGTGTTACATCTCGCTTGAAATAGCGAAGCGGTGAAGACGTTTTTTTCGCGTTTCTTCGTTGTTACCATGGCGAGAATCGAAAGAGTGGTTTACCTCTGTTGATTTTTCCTATCAGACGCGTAGAACTTTGCTCTACACGTCGCTCTCTACGACGACCTCAGAGCAGGTGAGATTACCCGCTGAATTTAAGCATATTATTAAGCGGAGGAAAAGAAACTAACCAGGATTTCCTTAGTAGCGGCGAGCGAACAGGAATTAGCCCAGCACTGAATCCCGCGGTTCTGCCGCAGGGAAATGTAGTGTTCGGGAGGATCCATTTATCCCGAAACGTTGAACCGAGTTCAAGTCCATCTTGAATGGGGCCATTTACCCGTAGAGGGTGCCAGGCCCGTAGCGACCGGTACG
>CAJUYC020000079.1:0-18306 GCA_910591585.2 Nysson spinosus | reverse complement strand
AGATTTCCCTATTTCAGAAACGAGAGACCGCATTTTCCGTGTAAATTGACGTGAAAATTCGAATGGCATCGAGAATTTCGTCGAAAAGAATTTTGGAAGGGCATGGTTTCGACGCAAAGGTAAGTTTTCTCTCTGAAATCGACAGATTTCGCTATTCAGGCGATAGTTTCGCACTTTTTCCAGATTTCCCTATTTCAGAAACGAGAGACCGCATTTTCCGTGTAAATTGACGTGAAAATTCGAATGGCATCGAGAATTTCGTCGAAAAGAATTTTGGAAGGGCATGGTTTCGACGCAAAGGTAAGTTTTCTCTCTGAAATCGACAGATTTCGCTATTCAGGCGATAGTTTCGCACTTTTTCCAGATTTCCCTATTTCAGAAACGAGAGACCGCATTTTCCGTGTAAATTGACGTGAAAATTCGAATGGCATCGAGAATTTCGTCGAAAAGAATTTTGGAAGGGCATGGTTTCGACGCAAAGGTAAGTTTTCTCTCTGAAATCGACAGATTTCGCATTTCAGGCGATAGTTTCGCACTTTTTCCAGATTTCCCTATTTCAGAAACGAGAGACCGCATTTTCCGTGTAAATTGACGTGAAAATTCGAATGGCATCGAGAATTTCGTCGAAAAGAATTTTGGAAGGGCATGGTTTCGACGCAAAGGTAAGTTTTCTCTCTGAAATCGACAGATTTCGCTATTCAGGCGATAGTTTCGCACTTTTTCCAGATTTCCCTATTTCAGAAACGAGAGACCGCATTTTCCGTGTAAATTGACGTGAAAATTCGAATGGCATCGAGAATTTCGTCGAAAAGAATTTTGGAAGGGCATGGTTTCGACGCAAAGGTAAGTTTTCTCTCTGAAATCGACAGATTTCGCATTTCAGGCGATAGTTTCGCACTTTTTCCAGATTTCCCTATTTCAGAAACGAGAGACCGCATTTTCCGTGTAAATTGACGTGAAAATTCGAATGGCATCGAGAATTTCGTCGAAAAGAATTTTGGAAGGGCATGGTTTCGACGCAAAGGTAAGTTTTCTCTCTGAAATCGACAGATTTCGCTATTCAGGCGATAGTTTCGCACTTTTTCCAGATTTCCCTATTTCAGAAACGAGAGACCGCATTTTCCGTGTAAATTGACGTGAAAATTCGAATGGCATCGAGAATTTCGTCGAAAAGAATTTTGGAAGGGCATGGTTTCGACGCAAAGGTAAGTTTTCTCTCTGAAATCGACAGATTTCGCTATTCAGGCGATAGTTTCGCACTTTTTCCAGATTTCCCTATTTCAGAAACGAGAGACCGCATTTTCCGTGTAAATTGACGTGAAAATTCGAATGGCATCGAGAATTTCGTCGAAAAGAATTTTGGAAGGGCATGGTTTCGACGCAAAGGTAAGTTTTCTCTCTGAAATCGACAGATTTCGCTATTCAGGCGATAGTTTCGCACTTTTTCCAGATTTCCCTATTTCAGAAACGAGAGACCGCATTTTCCGTGTAAATTGACGTGAAAATTCGAATGGCATCGAGAATTTCGTCGAAAAGAATTTTGGAAGGGCATGGTTTCGACGCAAAGGTAAGTTTTCTCTCTGAAATCGACAGATTTCGCTATTCAGGCGATAGTTTCGCACTTTTTCCAGATTTCCCTATTTCAGAAACGAGAGACCGCATTTTCCGTGTAAATTGACGTGAAAATTCGAATGGCATCGAGAATTTCGTCGAAAAGAATTTTGGAAGGGCATGGTTTCGACGCAAAGGTAAGTTTTCTCTCTGAAATCGACAGATTTCGCATTTCAGGCGATAGTTTCGCACTTTTTCCAGATTTCCCTATTTCAGAAACGAGAGACCGCATTTTCCGTGTAAATTGACGTGAAAATTCGAATGGCATCGAGAATTTCGTCGAAAAGAATTTTGGAAGGGCATGGTTTCGACGCAAAGGTAAGTTTTCTCTCTGAAATCGACAGATTTCGCATTTCAGGCGATAGTTTCGCACTTTTTCCAGATTTCCCTATTTCAGAAACGAGAGACCGCATTTTCCGTGTAAATTGACGTGAAAATTCGAATGGCATCGAGAATTTCGTCGAAAAGAATTTTGGAAGGGCATGGTTTCGACGCAAAGGTAAGTTTTCTCTCTGAAATCGACAGATTTCGCATTTCAGGCGATAGTTTCGCACTTTTTCCAGATTTCCCTATTTCAGAAACGAGAGACCGCATTTTCCGTGTAAATTGACGTGAAAATTCGAATGGCATCGAGAATTTCGTCGAAAAGAATTTTGGAAGGGCATGGTTTCGACGCAAAGGTAAGTTTTCTCTCTGAAATCGACAGATTTCGCATTTCAGGCGATAGTTTCGCACTTTTTCCAGATTTCCCTATTTCAGAAACGAGAGACCGCATTTTCCGTGTAAATTGACGTGAAAATTCGAATGGCATCGAGAATTTCGTCGAAAAGAATTTTGGAAGGGCATGGTTTCGACGCAAAGGTAAATTTTCTCTCTGAAATCGACAGATTTCGCATTTCAGGCGATAGTTTCGCACTTTTTCCAGATTTCCCTATTTCAGAAACGAGAGACCGCATTTTCCGTGTAAATTGACGTGAAAATTCGAATGGCATCGAGAATTTCGTCGAAAAGAATTTTGGAAGGGCATGGTTTCGACGCAAAGGTAAGTTTTCTCTCTGAAATCGACAGATTTCGCATTTCAGGCGATAGTTTCGCACTTTTTCCAGATTTCCCTATTTCAGAAACGAGAGACCGCATTTTCCGTGTAAATTGACGTGAAAATTCGAATGGCATCGAGAATTTCGTCGAAAAGAATTTTGGAAGGGCATGGTTTCGACGCAAAGGTAAGTTTTCTCTCTGAAATCGACAGATTTCGCATTTCAGGCGATAGTTTCGCACTTTTTCCAGATTTCCCTATTTCAGAAACGAGAGACCGCATTTTCCGTGTAAATTGACGTGAAAATTCGAATGGCATCGAGAATTTCGTCGAAAAGAATTTTGGAAGGGCATGGTTTCGACGCAAAGGTAAGTTTTCTCTCTGAAATCGACAGATTTCGCATTTCAGGCGATAGTTTCGCACTTTTTCCAGATTTCCCTATTTCAGAAACGAGAGACCGCATTTTCCGTGTAAATTGACGTGAAAATTCGAATGGCATCGAGAATTTCGTCGAAAAGAATTTTGGAAGGGCATGGTTTCGACGCAAAGGTAAGTTTTCTCTCTGAAATCGACAGATTTCGCATTTCAGGCGATAGTTTCGCACTTTTTCCAGATTTCCCTATTTCAGAAACGAGAGACCGCATTTTCCGTGTAAATTGACGTGAAAATTCGAATGGCATCGAGAATTTCGTCGAAAAGAATTTTGGAAGGGCATGGTTTCGACGCAAAGGTAAGTTTTCTCTCTGAAATCGACAGATTTCGCATTTCAGGCGATAGTTTCGCACTTTTTCCAGATTTCCCTATTTCAGAAACGAGAGACCGCATTTTCCGTGTAAATTGACGTGAAAATTCGAATGGCATCGAGAATTTCGTCGAAAAGAATTTTGGAAGGGCATGGTTTCGACGCAAAGGTAAGTTTTCTCTCTGAAATCGACAGATTTCGCATTTCAGGCGATAGTTTCGCACTTTTTCCAGATTTCCCTATTTCAGAAACGAGAGACCGCATTTTCCGTGTAAATTGACGTGAAAATTCGAATGGCATCGAGAATTTCGTCGAAAAGAATTTTGGAAGGGCATGGTTTCGACGCAAAGGTAAGTTTTCTCTCTGAAATCGACAGATTTCGCATTTCAGGCGATAGTTTCGCACTTTTTCCAGATTTCCCTATTTCAGAAACGAGAGACCGCATTTTCCGTGTAAATTGACGTGAAAATTCGAATGGCATCGAGAATTTCGTCGAAAAGAATTTTGGAAGGGCATGGTTTCGACGCAAAGGTAAGTTTTCTCTCTGAAATCGACAGATTTCGCATTTCAGGCGATAGTTTCGCACTTTTTCCAGATTTCCCTATTTCAGAAACGAGAGACCGCATTTTCCGTGTAAATTGACGTGAAAATTCGAATGGCATCGAGAATTTCGTCGAAAAGAATTTTGGAAGGGCATGGTTTCGACGCAAAGGTAAGTTTTCTCTCTGAAATCGACAGATTTCGCATTTCAGGCGATAGTTTCGCACTTTTTCCAGATTTCCCTATTTCAGAAACGAGAGACCGCATTTTCCGTGTAAATTGACGTGAAAATTCGAATGGCATCGAGAATTTCGTCGAAAAGAATTTTGGAAGGGCATGGTTTCGACGCAAAGGTAAGTTTTCTCTCTGAAATCGACAGATTTCGCATTTCAGGCGATAGTTTCGCACTTTTTCCAGATTTCCCTATTTCAGAAACGAGAGACCGCATTTTCCGTGTAAATTGACGTGAAAATTCGAATGGCATCGAGAATTTCGTCGAAAAGAATTTTGGAAGGGCATGGTTTCGACGCAAAGGTAAGTTTTCTCTCTGAAATCGACAGATTTCGCATTTCAGGCGATAGTTTCGCACTTTTTCCAGATTTCCCTATTTCAGAAACGAGAGACCGCATTTTCCGTGTAAATTGACGTGAAAATTCGAATGGCATCGAGAATTTCGTCGAAAAGAATTTTGGAAGGGCATGGTTTCGACGCAAAGGTAAGTTTTCTCTCTGAAATCGACAGATTTCGCATTTCAGGCGATAGTTTCGCACTTTTTCCAGATTTCCCTATTTCAGAAACGAGAGACCGCATTTTCCGTGTAAATTGACGTGAAAATTCGAATGGCATCGAGAATTTCGTCGAAAAGAATTTTGGAAGGGCATGGTTTCGACGCAAAGGTAAGTTTTCTCTCTGAAATCGACAGATTTCGCATTTCAGGCGATAGTTTCGCACTTTTTCCAGATTTCCCTATTTCAGAAACGAGAGACCGCATTTTCCGTGTAAATTGACGTGAAAATTCGAATGGCATCGAGAATTTCGTCGAAAAGAATTTTGGAAGGGCATGGTTTCGACGCAAAGGTAAGTTTTCTCTCTGAAATCGACAGATTTCGCATTTCAGGCGATAGTTTCGCACTTTTTCCAGATTTCCCTATTTCAGAAACGAGAGACCGCATTTTCCGTGTAAATTGACGTGAAAATTCGAATGGCATCGAGAATTTCGTCGAAAAGAATTTTGGAAGGGCATGGTTTCGACGCAAAGGTAAGTTTTCTCTCTGAAATCGACAGATTTCGCATTTCAGGCGATAGTTTCGCACTTTTTCCAGATTTCCCTATTTCAGAAACGAGAGACCGCATTTTCCGTGTAAATTGACGTGAAAATTCGAATGGCATCGAGAATTTCGTCGAAAAGAATTTTGGAAGGGCATGGTTTCGACGCAAAGGTAAGTTTTCTCTCTGAAATCGACAGATTTCGCATTTCAGGCGATAGTTTCGCACTTTTTCCAGATTTCCCTATTTCAGAAACGAGAGACCGCATTTTCCGAGTAAATTGACGTGAAAATTCGAATGGCATCGAGAATTTCGTCGAAAAGAATTTTGGAAGGGCATGGTTTCGACGCAAAGGTAAGTTTTCTCTCTGAAATCGACAGATTTCGCATTTCAGGCGATAGTTTCGCACTTTTTCCAGATTTCCCTATTTCAGAAACGAGAGACCGCATTTTCCGTGTAAATTGACGTGAAAATTCGAATGGCATCGAGAATTTCGTCGAAAAGAATTTTGGAAGGGCATGGTTTCGACGCAAAGGTAAGTTTTCTCTCTGAAATCGACAGATTTCGCATTTCAGGCGATAGTTTCGCACTTTTTCCAGATTTCCCTATTTCAGAAACGAGAGACCGCATTTTCCGTGTAAATTGACGTGAAAATTCGAATGGCATCGAGAATTTCGTCGAAAAGAATTTTGGAAGGGCATGGTTTCGACGCAAAGGTAAGTTTTCTCTCTGAAATCGACAGATTTCGCATTTCAGGCGATAGTTTCGCACTTTTTCCAGATTTCCCTATTTCAGAAACGAGAGACCGCATTTTCCGTGTAAATTGACGTGAAAATTCGAATGGCATCGAGAATTTCGTCGAAAAGAATTTTGGAAGGGCATGGTTTCGACGCAAAGGTAAGTTTTCTCTCTGAAATCGACAGATTTCGCATTTCAGGCGATAGTTTCGCACTTTTTCCAGATTTCCCTATTTCAGAAACGAGAGACCGCATTTTCCGTGTAAATTGACGTGAAAATTCGAATGGCATCGAGAATTTCGTCGAAAAGAATTTTGGAAGGGCATGGTTTCGACGCAAAGGTAAGTTTTCTCTCTGAAATCGACAGATTTCGCATTTCAGGCGATAGTTTCGCACTTTTTCCAGATTTCCCTATTTCAGAAACGAGAGACCGCATTTTCCGTGTAAATTGACGTGAAAATTCGAATGGCATCGAGAATTTCGTCGAAAAGAATTTTGGAAGGGCATGGTTTCGACGCAAAGGTAAGTTTTCTCTCTGAAATCGACAGATTTCGCATTTCAGGCGATAGTTTCGCACTTTTTCCAGATTTCCCTATTTCAGAAACGAGAGACCGCATTTTCCGTGTAAATTGACGTGAAAATTCGAATGGCATCGAGAATTTCGTCGAAAAGAATTTTGGAAGGGCATGGTTTCGACGCAAAGGTAAGTTTTCTCTCTGAAATCGACAGATTTCGCATTTCAGGCGATAGTTTCGCACTTTTTCCAGATTTCCCTATTTCAGAAACGAGAGACCGCATTTTCCGTGTAAATTGACGTGAAAATTCGAATGGCATCGAGAATTTCGTCGAAAAGAATTTTGGAAGGGCATGGTTTCGACGCAAAGGTAAGTTTTCTCTCTGAAATCGACAGATTTCGCATTTCAGGCGATAGTTTCGCACTTTTTCCAGATTTCCCTATTTCAGAAACGAGAGACCGCATTTTCCGTGTAAATTGACGTGAAAATTCGAATGGCATCGAGAATTTCGTCGAAAAGAATTTTGGAAGGGCATGGTTTCGACGCAAAGGTAAGTTTTCTCTCTGAAATCGACAGATTTCGCATTTCAGGCGATAGTTTCGCACTTTTTCCAGATTTCCCTATTTCAGAAACGAGAGACCGCATTTTCCGTGTAAATTGACGTGAAAATTCGAATGGCATCGAGAATTTCGTCGAAAAGAATTTTGGAAGGGCATGGTTTCGACGCAAAGGTAAGTTTTCTCTCTGAAATCGACAGATTTCGCATTTCAGGCGATAGTTTCGCACTTTTTCCAGATTTCCCTATTTCAGAAACGAGAGACCGCATTTTCCGTGTAAATTGACGTGAAAATTCGAATGGCATCGAGAATTTCGTCGAAAAGAATTTTGGAAGGGCATGGTTTCGACGCAAAGGTAAGTTTTCTCTCTGAAATCGACAGATTTCGCATTTCAGGCGATAGTTTCGCACTTTTTCCAGATTTCCCTATTTCAGAAACGAGAGACCGCATTTTCCGTGTAAATTGACGTGAAAATTCGAATGGCATCGAGAATTTCGTCGAAAAGAATTTTGGAAGGGCATGGTTTCGACGCAAAGGTAAGTTTTCTCTCTGAAATCGACAGATTTCGCATTTCAGGCGATAGTTTCGCACTTTTTCCAGATTTCCCTATTTCAGAAACGAGAGACCGCATTTTCCGTGTAAATTGACGTGAAAATTCGAATGGCATCGAGAATTTCGTCGAAAAGAATTTTGGAAGGGCATGGTTTCGACGCAAAGGTAAGTTTTCTCTCTGAAATCGACAGATTTCGCATTTCAGGCGATAGTTTCGCACTTTTTCCAGATTTCCCTATTTCAGAAACGAGAGACCGCATTTTCCGTGTAAATTGACGTGAAAATTCGAATGGCATCGAGAATTTCGTCGAAAAGAATTTTGGAAGGGCATGGTTTCGACGCAAAGGTAAGTTTTCTCTCTGAAATCGACAGATTTCGCATTTCAGGCGATAGTTTCGCACTTTTTCCAGATTTCCCTATTTCAGAAACGAGAGACCGCATTTTCCGTGTAAATTGACGTGAAAATTCGAATGGCATCGAGAATTTCGTCGAAAAGAATTTTGGAAGGGCATGGTTTCGACGCAAAGGTAAGTTTTCTCTCTGAAATCGACAGATTTCGCATTTCAGGCGATAGTTTCGCACTTTTTCCAGATTTCCCTATTTCAGAAACGAGAGACCGCATTTTCCGTGTAAATTGACGTGAAAATTCGAATGGCATCGAGAATTTCGTCGAAAAGAATTTTGGAAGGGCATGGTTTCGACGCAAAGGTAAGTTTTCTCTCTGAAATCGACAGATTTCGCATTTCAGGCGATAGTTTCGCACTTTTTCCAGATTTCCCTATTTCAGAAACGAGAGACCGCATTTTCCGTGTAAATTGACGTGAAAATTCGAATGGCATCGAGAATTTCGTCGAAAAGAATTTTGGAAGGGCATGGTTTCGACGCAAAGGTAAGTTTTCTCTCTGAAATCGACAGATTTCGCATTTCAGGCGATAGTTTCGCACTTTTTCCAGATTTCCCTATTTCAGAAACGAGAGACCGCATTTTCCGTGTAAATTGACGTGAAAATTCGAATGGCATCGAGAATTTCGTCGAAAAGAATTTTGGAAGGGCATGGTTTCGACGCAAAGGTAAGTTTTCTCTCTGAAATCGACAGATTTCGCATTTCAGGCGATAGTTTCGCACTTTTTCCAGATTTCCCTATTTCAGAAACGAGAGACCGCATTTTCCGTGTAAATTGACGTGAAAATTCGAATGGCATCGAGAATTTCGTCGAAAAGAATTTTGGAAGGGCATGGTTTCGACGCAAAGGTAAGTTTTCTCTCTGAAATCGACAGATTTCGCATTTCAGGCGATAGTTTCGCACTTTTTCCAGATTTCCCTATTTCAGAAACGAGAGACCGCATTTTCCGTGTAAATTGACGTGAAAATTCGAATGGCATCGAGAATTTCGTCGAAAAGAATTTTGGAAGGGCATGGTTTCGACGCAAAGGTAAGTTTTCTCTCTGAAATCGACAGATTTCGCATTTCAGGCGATAGTTTCGCACTTTTTCCAGATTTCCCTATTTCAGAAACGAGAGACCGCATTTTCCGTGTAAATTGACGTGAAAATTCGAATGGCATCGAGAATTTCGTCGAAAAGAATTTTGGAAGGGCATGGTTTCGACGCAAAGGTAAGTTTTCTCTCTGAAATCGACAGATTTCGCATTTCAGGCGATAGTTTCGCACTTTTTCCAGATTTCCCTATTTCAGAAACGAGAGACCGCATTTTCCGTGTAAATTGACGTGAAAATTCGAATGGCATCGAGAATTTCGTCGAAAAGAATTTTGGAAGGGCATGGTTTCGACGCAAAGGTAAGTTTTCTCTCTGAAATCGACAGATTTCGCATTTCAGGCGATAGTTTCGCACTTTTTCCAGATTTCCCTATTTCAGAAACGAGAGACCGCATTTTCCGTGTAAATTGACGTGAAAATTCGAATGGCATCGAGAATTTCGTCGAAAAGAATTTTGGAAGGGCATGGTTTCGACGCAAAGGTAAGTTTTCTCTCTGAAATCGACAGATTTCGCATTTCAGGCGATAGTTTCGCACTTTTTCCAGATTTCCCTATTTCAGAAACGAGAGACCGCATTTTCCGTGTAAATTGACGTGAAAATTCGAATGGCATCGAGAATTTCGTCGAAAAGAATTTTGGAAGGGCATGGTTTCGACGCAAAGGTAAGTTTTCTCTCTGAAATCGACAGATTTCGCATTTCAGGCGATAGTTTCGCACTTTTTCCAGATTTCCCTATTTCAGAAACGAGAGACCGCATTTTCCGTGTAAATTGACGTGAAAATTCGAATGGCATCGAATTTCGTCGAAAAGAATTTTGGAAGGGCATGGTTTCGACGCAAAGGTAAGTTTTCTCTCTGAAATCGACAGATTTCGCATTTCAGGCGATAGTTTCGCACTTTTTCCAGATTTCCCTATTTCAGAAACGAGAGACCGCATTTTCCGTGTAAATTGACGTGAAAATTCGAATGGCATCGAGAATTTCGTCGAAAAGAATTTTGGAAGGGCATGGTTTCGACGCAAAGGTAAGTTTTCTCTCTGAAATCGACAGATTTCGCATTTCAGGCGATAGTTTCGCACTTTTTCCAGATTTCCCTATTTCAGAAACGAGAGACCGCATTTTCCGTGTAAATTGACGTGAAAATTCGAATGGCATCGAGAATTTCGTCGAAAAGAATTTTGGAAGGGCATGGTTTCGACGCAAAGGTAAGTTTTCTCTCTGAAATCGACAGATTTCGCATTTCAGGCGATAGTTTCGCACTTTTTCCAGATTTCCCTATTTCAGAAACGAGAGACCGCATTTTCCGTGTAAATTGACGTGAAAATTCGAATGGCATCGAGAATTTCGTCGAAAAGAATTTTGGAAGGGCATGGTTTCGACGCAAAGGTAAGTTTTCTCTCTGAAATCGACAGATTTCGCATTTCAGGCGATAGTTTCGCACTTTTTCCAGATTTCCCTATTTCAGAAACGAGAGACCGCATTTTCCGTGTAAATTGACGTGAAAATTCGAATGGCATCGAGAATTTCGTCGAAAAGAATTTTGGAAGGGCATGGTTTCGACGCAAAGGTAAGTTTTCTCTCTGAAATCGACAGATTTCGCATTTCAGGCGATAGTTTCGCACTTTTTCCAGATTTCCCTATTTCAGAAACGAGAGACCGCATTTTCCGTGTAAATTGACGTGAAAATTCGAATGGCATCGAGAATTTCGTCGAAAAGAATTTTGGAAGGGCATGGTTTCGACGCAAAGGTAAGTTTTCTCTCTGAAATCGACAGATTTCGCATTTCAGGCGATAGTTTCGCACTTTTTCCAGATTTCCCTATTTCAGAAACGAGAGACCGCATTTTCCGTGTAAATTGACGTGAAAATTCGAATGGCATCGAGAATTTCGTCGAAAAGAATTTTGGAAGGGCATGGTTTCGACGCAAAGGTAAGTTTTCTCTCTGAAATCGACAGATTTCGCATTTCAGGCGATAGTTTCGCACTTTTTCCAGATTTCCCTATTTCAGAAACGAGAGACCGCATTTTCCGTGTAAATTGACGTGAAAATTCGAATGGCATCGAGAATTTCGTCGAAAAGAATTTTGGAAGGGCATGGTTTCGACGCAAAGGTAAGTTTTCTCTCTGAAATCGACAGATTTCGCATTTCAGGCGATAGTTTCGCACTTTTTCCAGATTTCCCTATTTCAGAAACGAGAGACCGCTGTTACGTCCTGGCCTGAAGGGTTCGGACTCGCAAGGAAACGGCGAAACGTAACTTCCCGGAAAGTTAACTGCCCTCGGGTATTAACCTCACGTTGAAAGGTACGTGCATATAAGGTTGGGTATTTTGAGCTTGCTCGCCTACACGAACTAGACGCTCGGGAATACCGTGATCGCGTAAGGGTCGGAACTATTTATCTCCGCAAAGGAAGATTACTTTAGAATAAAATAAGACGAGTTCCAAAATAACTGTAGAGGTTAACGGAAGGTAAGGTAGGTAAATATTATGTTAATGAAGTAATAAGTATAATTTATCCGGTTTAGATTTAAGGTTAAGTGAGATATGTGTATGTATGTTTCCTAAATTAGATTTTAGGTTAAGCAAATAGATTTAAAAGGTAAGTAAATATCGTCTTGATCTCTTACCATTGGGTATCTAAATTAAAGAAGTGCATTTTTGGTAATTCGTATTTCCTCTCTTCAGGTTAGATTCTAATAAGCCGCAGTAGGCTCTCGCGAAGAAGTCTTTCCTTGAAGAAGGGTGAACGTCCCAGTCGCAAAGGCGCTCTTTAAATCGTGGAAGTCTGCCTCGTTATAAGGGGCGCTTCTCCAAATTGCAGAAGTCTGCCTCGAAAGGGGCGCTTCTCTATTTTATAGAAGTCAGCCTCGTTGTAAGGGGCGCTTCTCTATTTTGTAGAAGTCTGCCTCGAAAGGGGCGCTTCTCTATTTTATAGAAGTCTGCCTCGAAAGGGGCGCTTCTTTACGAGCGTGAAAACAACCTCTTGTAGGCGCTTTCGTTGCGCAGATTCTACCAAGTTCTAATAAAAACAAGAATGCACCTCGTTAATTTCTAGACTAATTATGCGTTACACGAATTTGATAATTAGAATCGAGATTGCGGATACAAGGTAAGTGGGATTGAATTCAGATGGGTACGGAATGGATGTAAATAAAAGGTAATTAATAGTAAGTAAGGTGGATACAGGAAGGAATACTTGATTGGTGTGTCGGAAATAACAATAAAAGATAATCAGGAGATGAATGCAATGTTAGAGTTCAGTAATAATATGAAAGGTAATTAATTATTAGAATATAAATGCAAATCGTGTACAATCAATAAACAGAGTAATAAAACAGAGTAATAGTTTCTCAATAAATGAATACAAAGGTTTTACGTCAAAGAGACGGAGTGAACAGTTCCGAACGACACAGTGCTCTTCCGGATTTAAATCAACGACTAAATGACGTTGGACAGTTATTATTACGGATTAAATTGACCCTCTAACTAACACGACCTCGGCCTGTCAATTCGGAGGACAACGGTTTATAAAACGGAGCGGAGCGACCCGCAGACACGAAACTTCCGATCCGGATTTGCTTCAATTAATACTTCAGCTTCCTAAGCGCTGACCAGTTTTAATTAAGACTTACGTTAACTGTTGATCGAAGTTATCGTTAGCGGCAGACTCCTAAGTACGGATTCACTGTCACTTGTCACGCGTTAACTCCGAAGTGCACTCGTCGACGTAGCTGATACCACTGCCTGTTGGCTCCTACTCCCGCCTAGTTATAGGCGTATCTTATTTGCTAACTCAGCGGTCGCACGCCGGGCGCTCTCCGTTCCGAGAATCCGAAGCGCGGCCGCTTATCTTATCGTTGCAGCGTCAGCGGAATGTGTGAGATCGGACTCGGTACTCCGAGCGTACGTGCCTTATTTTTGCAGCGTCAGCTGGGAAGACCGCGCGAGCTGTTATCTCGTACGTGACTTATTTTTGCAGGGTCAGCTGGGAAGACCGCGCGAGCTATTATCATCGTACGTGACATATCGCCATACGTGATTTATCACTGTACGTGACTTTTTCAAAGTCCACTGTGGGATATCCGATCAGGCCACATTCCGTAGTCGCGATACGTGACTTATCGTCGTACGTGACCCTTACAGATTCATCGACGGGGTACACCGCGGGACGACTTGCCACTTCGCATTCTTTATAATGATACCATTTGCAAAGCTTATATCTTTCTTGGTTTATTCCCATGTTTGGTTACGTAGGCTATTTACTGTTTATATTAATTCTGACTCTTCAAGAACAGTGTTTTTGTTGATCTTCGTGAAAGATTCAAGAATTAGTGTACTTGAAGGGTCTATAGTTAATTCTGCTCATCAGTTTGCAAATGATTCCATTTACATTGTTATATATGTAATATATCGTTACATATTATATTGTTGTATGTTGTTATATGTAATATATTGTTATATATTACATATTACATGCTAAATTTATTGGATATACCTATGCTATCGATATTTATGATCCTTTAGGCTACGTAAGACATGCTTGTAAAAATATTTTGAAAGAATGAAAATTCCTTTTGAAATTTGTGTTTATGCAAATTTTTCGTTATCAATTGAAATATCGATTTTGATTGATCACCAAAACGTCCAGGACGTTACACCTCCCCCTTTATAAGAAGAATTTTGAATGACAATGAAAAAATTCTACGTCGGGTTGTCTTATGTTTTAGTTTCCTCAGTCTATGGGGTGGTTAAAAGTGAGCGAATCGACGCTATATCCGAATTCGGTTACTTGACTTGCGCAGTGGTTAAGTTGTTGGATACATTTGGCGCAGGATTCTACGGATTGTTCTTGCAAGAGAATTTGTTGACAAACCTCGCATTGTAGTTTCCTTATAGTTGTGTCTTTTAGTATGTGGATTTCCAGTTGTTCTAAATTTTCACGGTCGCTGTCGTCCAGTTGGGAAGCACAGGTTTCGCATATATCGTGCCATATTATTTCGGGGTGGGTGTAGAATGAACCTTTCACACATCTTGATCGGCTTAATAGGTGTTCGAAGACCATCCTGGTGTACCAGATGCTGTGGGTAGGGTTGTTTTTAGGTCCAAACACAGGACACATTGATAGGCGGTGGATTCCTCGATTCTATCCAATCGATCGTGCAGTTCTCCTTGAGTAGATTTAGTTCAGATCCTGAGTCAATCATGAACGGGGTTGTGGTTTTCAGGTCGGGGGATGCCAATAGAATGGACGGTACAGTATTCTCATGCGGCAGATTTACAATAGCGATTCTGCTTCGTTCTGATATTCCACTTCGAGTTCTTCCTCGGGGAACGTCTCCGTATCCTTGGATGGGTCCTGCTCCAATTCCTCGGCAAAAGTTATCTCCGCGTGTTCCATCGGTCCTCTGTTGCGGTCGCGAAGCTCTCCCATTTCTTGAAAGATGCGAATAGCCTTGTTAAAAGCGTCTTTTAAGGTCTTATAGGACTCCAATTTTAACCTCAAATAGAGTTCTGTAGGTAGCCCTTTAATGAACGCTTGGAGGGCGTCATCTTCAATCTCCCTTTCCATCCCCGTTGAAAGGTATCCCGTCTTTTTCTTTTCTCCGTCGAGAATCGCTAGTTTTAAGCCTTTTACTCGATTAATGTAATCCAGAATATGCTGTCCGTTCTTTTCATAGATGCTGCCCAATTCTCCCCGGTAGTGGTTAACGTTCCGGTAAGGCGCGAAAGCTTCCTTCAGGTGGTCGCCGAAATCCTCCAGGTTGTCAACATCTACGTCTTCCATGACCATCGCGGCTCTACCAACGAGTTTGTTGGTGAGGAGCTTGATCAGGTAGGGTTCCAGATCCGGCGAGAGCATACTCCGTGCCTTCTCGCATGCTCTTAAAAATTGGAAAACCGATGGTTTGTAACCGTCAAACGTTGGTACTGTTTCTAATGCATCCTTTATCCTGATTGGATTAGGGTGACTGCCGGGGTGTGGACTTATGTTCCTTCGGTTGGGCATCTGTCCAGTCGGCGTGTCTACAGAGGTTGTTGCCGCCGATATTCTGTCTTCGACATTGTTCAATCTTGGGGGTAAGTCCTTCAGTTGCTCTACTTCGCCTTTCAGCTCCATAAGGAGTTTAGCTAGTTCTGCAACTCCGTCGGTTGGAGTTGTTCTTTCAGGTGGTAAAGGTCTTATTCCGAGTGCTCCCGCTCTCTCATGGCTGTCTAGCCTTTCCTGTATGCGGGCTGTTTCCGCGTCTAATGTGCTCCTTGGCCGAGTTTCCATTTCCGTATGATTAAGGCTTGTGGCCATGCTAGGAGGGCTCAATTAGTTATCTTACGCGTATATTCGGGAGGCACTGCAGTCGTTCGAAATTGAGGTAGTGTACTGACGTATGACTTAGAATTTTCGTTTTTTTTTTTTAGAAATTTCGTTGCTTTCAGTCTATTTAAACAGTGTTTATATGGAACAATTTCTGTAACCCTTTCGCGATGCTATCCCACCGCTGCCACCAGAAATTTCGTCGCTACTTGTTACGTCCTGGCCTGAAGGGTTCGGACTCGCAAGGAAACGGCGAAACGTAACTTCCCGGAAAGTTAACTGCCCTCGGGTATTAACCTCACGTTGAAAGGTACGTGCATATAAGGTTGGGTATTTTGAGCTTGCTCGCCTACACGAACTAGACGCTCGGGAATACCGTGATCGCGTAAGGGTCGGAACTATTTATCTCCGCAAAGGAAGATTACTTTAGAATAAAATAAGACGAGTTCCAAAATAACTGTAGAGGTTAACGGAAGGTAAGGTAGGTAAATATTATGTTAATGAAGTAATAAGTATAATTTATCCGGTTTAGATTTAAGGTTAAGTGAGATATGTGTATGTATGTTTCCTAAATTAGATTTTAGGTTAAGCAAATAGATTTAAAAGGTAAGTAAATATCGTCTTGATCTCTTACCATTGGGTATCTAAATTAAAGAAGTGCATTTTTGGTAATTCGTATTTCCTCTCTTCAGGTTAGATTCTAATAAGCCGCAGTAGGCTCTCGCGAAGAAGTCTTTCCTTGAAGAAGGGTGAACGTCCCAGTCGCAAAGGCGCTCTTTAAATCGTGGAAGTCTGCCTCGTTATAAGGGGCGCTTCTCCAAATTGCAGAAGTCTGCCTCGAAAGGGGCGCTTCTCTATTTTATAGAAGTCAGCCTCGTTGTAAGGGGCGCTTCTCTATTTTGTAGAAGTCTGCCTCGAAAGGGGCGCTTCTCTATTTTATAGAAGTCTGCCTCGAAAGGGGCGCTTCTTTACGAGCGTGAAAACAACCTCTTGTAGGCGCTTTCGTTGCGCAGATTCTACCAAGTTCTAATAAAAACAAGAATGCACCTCGTTAATTTCTAGACTAATTATGCGTTACACGAATTTGATAATTAGAATCGAGATTGCGGATACAAGGTAAGTGGGATTGAATTCAGATGGGTACGGAATGGATGTAAATAAAAGGTAATTAATAGTAAGTAAGGTGGATACAGGAAGGAATACTTGATTGGTGTGTCGGAAATAACAATAAAAGATAATCAGGAGATGAATGCAATGTTAGAGTTCAGTAATAATATGAAAGGTAATTAATTATTAGAATATAAATGCAAATCGTGTACAATCAATAAACAGAGTAATAAAACAGAGTAATAGTTTCTCAATAAATGAATACAAAGGTTTTACGTCAAAGAGACGGAGTGAACAGTTCCGAACGACACAGTGCTCTTCCGGATTTAAATCAACGACTAAATGACGTTGGACAGTTATTATTACGGATTAAATTGACCCTCTAACTAACACGACCTCGGCCTGTCAATTCGGAGGACAACGGTTTATAAAACGGAGCGGAGCGACCCGCAGACACGAAACTTCCGATCCGGATTTGCTTCAATTAATACTTCAGCTTCCTAAGCGCTGACCAGTTTTAATTAAGACTTACGTTAACTGTTGATCGAAGTTATCGTTAGCGGCAGACTCCTAAGTACGGATTCACTGTCACTTGTCACGCGTTAACTCCGAAGTGCACTCGTCGACGTAGCTGATACCACTGCCTGTTGGCTCCTACTCCCGCCTAGTTATAGGCGTATCTTATTTGCTAACTCAGCGGTCGCACGCCGGGCGCTCTCCGTTCCGAGAATCCGAAGCGCGGCCGCTTATCTTATCGTTGCAGCGTCAGCGGAATGTGTGAGATCGGACTCGGTACTCCGAGCGTACGTGCCTTATTTTTGCAGCGTCAGCTGGGAAGACCGCGCGAGCTGTTATCTCGTACGTGACTTATTTTTGCAGGGTCAGCTGGGAAGACCGCGCGAGCTATTATCATCGTACGTGACATATCGCCATACGTGATTTATCACTGTACGTGACTTTTTCAAAGTCCACTGTGGGATATCCGATCAGGCCACATTCCGTAGTCGCGATACGTGACTCATCGTCGTACGTGACCCTTACAGATTCATCGACGGGGTACACCGCGGGACGACTTGCCACTTCGCATTCTTTATAATGATACCATTTGCAAAGCTTATATCTTTCTTGGTTTATTCCCATGTTTGGTTACGTAGGCTATTTACTGTTTATATTAATTCTGACTCTTCAAGAACAGTGTTTTTGTTGATCTTCGTGAAAGATTCAAGAATTAGTGTACTTGAAGGGTCTATAGTTAATTCTGCTCATCAGTTTGCAAATGATTCCATTTACATTGTTATATATGTAATATATCGTTACATATTATATTGTTGTATGTTGTTATATGTAATATATTGTTATATATTACATATTACATGCTAAATTTATTGGATATACCTATGCTATCGATATTTATGATCCTTTAGGCTACGTAAGACATGCTTGTAAAAATATTTTGAAAGAATGAAAATTCCTTTTGAAATTTGTGTTTATGCAAATTTTTCGTTATCAATTGAAATATCGATTTTGATTGATCACCAAAACGTCCAGGACGTTACACCGCATTTTCCGTGTAAATTGACGTGAAAATTCGAATGGCATCGAGAATTTCGTCGAAAAGAATTTTGGAAGGGCATGGTTTCGACGCAAAGGTAAGTTTTCTCTCTGAAATCGACAGATTTCGCATTTCAGGCGATAGTTTCGCACTTTTTCCAGATTTCCCTATTTCAGAAACGAGAGACCGCATTTTCCGTGTAAATTGACGTGAAAATTCGAATGGCATCGAGAATTTCGTCGAAAAGAATTTTGGAAGGGCATGGTTTCGACGCAAAGGTAAGTTTTCT
>CAJUYC020000078.1:0-19668 GCA_910591585.2 Nysson spinosus | reverse complement strand
GCTACGGTTGGAGCGCTCACGGACGTTGTTCTCAAGGGTATTACTGGTGGTGCTTTTCTGCTAGATACCAGAAGAGCAATTACCATAATATATATTATTATTAATATTTTATTTTAATTTCAATATATTTTTTGACGTCTTCACTTTACTGTAAAATGTATTTAAATCTAGATTTATTTTTATGAAGATAAAGATTAACCCGATTAATGTTTTAACCATCTTGATGGAAACATACAATTATAGGAACAGTAACCAGAAGACACCTACGAACGGGAAGGAGATTGAACTGGCACGGAACATTATAGATTTAATTGATAGGTGCAAAGAAGCACCATACACGAATGTAGAAATGCAGCAGGAATTAATATTTGATGATATAATGGACGAGCCGATCATACATTCAGCAGATACTCCTAGGGATCTCGAAGAAGCGGAAGCTCCCACCTCGCAATCAGCGTTGTGTACAAAAGAGTCATCGAGTTCGCCGGACGACAGTCCCGATGAAAGGGATTCTGAAGGCGTGGATCTTGAGTATAAGCGAAACACTGTCGAATATGGGAAAAGTGGGAGTAAAAGACTATTGAGTGTTGAGACTGATCGGAGAAGATTCAAGAAGGTAAAAGGCCTTAGGCAACTATATCAATGGGAAGATCAGACTAAGAAAGGTGGATCTCGCCTCGATAAACTTGAAGCAATTGCTCATGCAACTTTACAAAGATTTATACAAACGAGAAATCGAAAAGTGAGGATACACGACATCGATTTCAGACGATGGGCAATGCAGGAAAGTCAGATCAAACCACGAAACTTGTTACCCGACATTATGCCAATAACTTCCGGGATATAAACGCGGCAGCCGAAAATTTGGTGTCCAACGTAAAACAGTATTTTGAAAGCCACAATAGAAATAGTATTTTTAATACTGACCAGAGTGGTTTCCAGTTGGAAATACATTCTGCTGGAACATTATCACATAAGGGTGAAAAAGAAACTAGTGCTCTAATACAGTCAGTTTCAACAACCACCCACAGTTATACGATACAGCCAACAATTTCAGCCGACGGTCAGCTACTTTCACCACTTTTTATCGTGTTGAAAGAACCAAGCGGCCGAGGGTCCCCGTGTGCAACAAACAGTGTTTAGGGCTCCTAATGTTCATATCGAGGCTTCGACTTCGGGAAAATTAACCAAGGAATTGTTTAGAACCTGGTTGACAACAGTTTTTTTTCCGAATGTCCCTGAAAATTCAGTTTTACTCCTCTATTCATGGAACGGGTATAGCGAAGAGCTAATAAGCAATGCAACACCCGAGGGCAAAGAACTAGAGGTATTAAACATACCAAAGAACGCAACGCCACTAGTTCTACCGCTTGACGGATTCCGCACTTGGAAAAAATTTGCACGAAAACTGTCTGACGTAGCAGTGTCCCTAAATGTAGACATCAATTTGTATGCAGGAGATTCAACAATTAAACTGCAAGCACTGATCCACAACCAATTATAGGCTCAACGATATAAACAGATATTTCGGTACGCTTGGTTTCGATGTGGTTTTACAGATAACAGGCCAGAAGAATTTGAGAATCCCGTGCACTTCTGTTTTACAAAATTGGACGCAATGATATGGTTCCATTGCGATGATGTAGTCGCACTTAAATGTTCGTTGTGTCGAGACCATTTATGTTTTCGACAGTTTTTTATTGATGAATTTCACTTTTGTCAAAACTATGTAGAATAGTTTCCATAATTCTTTTTTACCTTTCAGCTATTTTATTTCTCACATATTTCTTCATATACTTAACAACGTGGAAAACCTTAGGTTCAATTATTTGAAAGAACCATCCGTTTCTCATTGTCAATCGTGTTCCAATTGAATGTTTTACCGTGAATCGGTCGAGCGCTACGTAGGCTATAAAAGCCTTCTATATTCCTTACAGCGGTGATTAGTATCGCGTCACTTTCTGTTAAAGTTATTATAATATATTTCTTATACCATAGCATTATAGTATTACAGTGATGCTTATAAAGTACTAAATCATAAAGTAACGGTTAAAGTTATTATGCACAACTCGACGCACAGCTCACACGCAGTAGACGCTTAATCATCACGACACACACGTACGCCCTCTAGGATACGCGTCGATTGTCCAAGCCAATCTTTTAAGGCTTATCTCCAACACTCCCCCTCAATCTACGCGTTACTTAAACTATTCATTACAGGCTTTAAACCTAAACCTATTGTACATCTAGTATGACTATTCCCAACTAACGCCTTGGTAAGTATGTCGGCCATCATTTCGCCCGTGGGCACATACTCTAACTTCAATTTGTTCGCGCCTACAATCTCGCGGACAAAGTGATGTTTTAAATATATGTGTTTAGTGCGCGAATGAAAAACAGGGTCATTTGCTAGGCGTAACGCACTCTGATTATCCACGTACAACGTTATCCTTGCCAAATTATCAAGACCAATCTCATTGAACAACCCCTGGATATACAAAGCTTCCTTGGCAGCTTCTGTCAAACTGACGTATTCGGCCTCCGTTGACGAAAGCGCAACTGTGCGTTGTTTCTGCAATCGCCACGATATGGCCGCGCCTCCTAACAGGAACGCGTATCCTGAAAAGGATCTCCTATCCATCGTACACCAGGCCCAATCTGCATCCGAATAACCAATTATCGGTTCTGAGGTGTTCCGATAAATTAAACTTAAGTCGAGCGTTCTTTTCAAATACCTTATAACTCTCTTGGCAGCAAGCCAACGTTGCTTCTTCGGCTTTTCATTAAATTGTGACAATTTCGCGACAGTATTCGTGATGTCCGGCCTTGTTGCAACGGATAAATACATAAGCGCGCCAATGAGTTCGCGATAAGGCCACTTTCCTTCTTCCTCCACATAGTCGCTTCCCCCGCTCGGACTGAGACTCATGTCGGTCGTTGCGGGAGTAGTTACTGGATTACATTTATCCATTTTAAACCGTCTTAAAATATCCGTAATGTACCCCCTCTGCGACAGCGCGATTTCTCCCCCTTGTTGAGTAATTTCTAGTCCTAAGCAATAACTCGCAAGCCCAAGATCTTTTAAGTCAAACTCTTCATTTGTCGTCGCGAGAGGCGACCAAAATGTCATCGACGTAAATTACTACAATTAATACATTTTCGCCCTTGCGCGCGTGGTACATACACGGTTCCCGACGCGACGGAATTAGTCCCATATTTCGTAATTTTTGGTAAATCTTCAAGTACCATTAACGTCCCGCCTGTCGTAATCCATAGAGCGCCTTCTTTAGTAAACAAGCGTTACCACCACTCGACAGATTCTTGATCATTTCTCTCGCTCTGTCGCCAACTTCGGTTCCTTCAGCCTCGTTTCGGACTATCCTGGAAAGTGTCTTCTTGAACATCTCAGGAACCTGCATCACTATGCGCTCGTCCAAATCGCCGTTTAGGTAGGCAGTTGTGATGTCAAATTGTCTTATTTTTAAGCCTTTCAGGGCAGCTATGGCCAAAAAATGCGCGGACCGATTCTAGTCGGGCAACGGGGGCATAAGTGTGATGGTAATCCATCCCATATCGTTGGCTATAACCTTTTGCCACTATTCTCGCCTTCCTTCGCTCGATCGTTCCATCCGGTCCATACTTGTTCGTTGATACAAGTCTGCTTCCAATCAAAGTCTCCCCTCCACTTCGCTTAATAATTTTCAGCGAGTCGTGTTTGATTAGGCTAGTCACTTCTGCAGTAATGGCTTCTTCCCATTCATCACTGTGTTCTCCGCCCATGGCTTCGTCCAGGGATATCTCCGCCATTCCCGCACAACCAACAAACACTTCGTCTTCTGAACCATTCTGCCCATCCAAAGTTTCTTCCTGAGCAGTGTCTGGATTCACCCGAATCTGGTACTCCTTCCTAGGACGACCACGACTTCCACTTCGAACGATTCTTGGTCTACCCGGTGCCCTTGAACTCGTTCTCGTTTGCCGTTCATTCTCATTTATTGAATGGGGCTCTAATTGCTGCGTCTCCTGCGGTTTTCTCTCATCCGTCGTCCATTCGGTAAAACTTCTAAAATGGTCCTCATCCTTTTCATTGTCTGGAACTTTCGACCTATCGCAAAATTCATCTTCTCTTTTGCTTCGTCCTACGCCCTTCATGATATTTATATCACATGTGACGACGATTTTATGTTCGGATGGAACCCACCCTCGATACCCCTTGGATTGGCGCGAGTATCCAACAAATATTCCTTCCTTGGACCTCGCCTCAAGCTTGTCCTTGCTAGGATTTTTATCCAAATAGAACACCTTGGATCCAAAAATTCTTAGGTGATCGATGTTTGTCTTTTCACCTGTCCATTTTTCGTATGGTATTTCACCGTCTCTGCTACTCGTAGGACACCGATTTCGCACATGACACGCTGTAGCCACAGCCTCTGCCCAAAAAGATTTCGTTAATGTTGACTGAATCAACATACATCTTGCCATTTCTTGTAGCGTACGGTTCATCCTCTCCGCGACTCCGTTCTGTTGCGGAGTGTGAGTGACAGTCAGCCTCCTCTCTATACCGGCCTCTCTAAGGTAACGATCAAAATCCGAATTACAAAACTCTCTGCCGTTGTCAGACTGTAGATATTTAATCCGCTTTCCGGTTTGATTTTGAACTAGGTTTCTGTAATCCTTAAAAGCCTCTAAAACTCCACTCTTTGCAGTCAAAAAATACACCTCGCACCAGCGGGTGCAATCATCGATGAACGTAACAAAGAAACGAGCACCTCCCTGTGAGGTGACCCTCATCGGACCTACAACATCTGAATGTACTATTTTTAATACTTCGTTACATGTGTTGTTTTGGGTATCGGCTGTATATAGACCAATGTAAAATTAAAACTTCTTTATTTTATAGTTGAGAAACGTTTCGGCAATTGGTTTATGCCCTCTTTAGTCTGAACAATGATTCTGTGTGAAAAAAGTTACTTCTATTACAATGCTATTATAAATAAAATAATATGTCTTATAAAACTATTAATCCTATGTTAACTAGAAATTGTACGCAAAAAATTGAATAAAATGCGATTCACTAAAGAAGTCCTAGTTTTCTTGCATTCTGCCCTAGGTGCTGGTGTCTTAGGTGTTAAGTTAAGACTAAGGCATATGTTTAAACTTAAGATTAACTGCTAACTACGAGGGCGGAGAGGAAGGACATGGCTATTTATTTACACTAATTGTCGTCATCGAATCGGTTGCGTATTTTTTGAACGTTGCCTGCTGGACAGTAAGGACACAATCCCGCATAGATTCTGCGCGACCTAAAGTCGGTAATATCGATCCATTGGATCGATTAGCGGAAGTGAATGGATTTGCGTATCACTTACTATCCAGCAACCATCACAGTACGTTCTTGATCGCGTGGGCTAGGTATTCATATTAATCTGAAGTTTTTTTGGTATGATCCAGTGTGTGACTGCAAATATATTAGATAGGTAAGTGATGTGTCCCATCCTTTTTATTAATGGTGAGAATATTGATGATCTATGAGGCGGATTTTTCGGTAGAGAAGTACTAGATGAACTATGTGAGTAGGTGATTGATAAGGTCCGTGTAGTATAGAGAAAGGTTGACTGATTCGAACTTCTTATTCACGCTATTTTCCATCTGTATGTAGAGGGATTCAGCGATACTACGGCGCCAGTAATTATTGTCTTTGTGAAGCACGCTGGTGTTATTGAAGTCGAACGTGTGGCCGTTGTCTAGCACGTGCTCCGTTAGGGCCGTTCTGCTAGTAAGGTGCGTAAGACTGTACCTATGCTGGTACAATCTAGTCTCTAGCTGGTTTTGTGTTTGGCCCACGTAACATTCACCACAATTACTGCAAGGTATTTTATACACAATATCCGTTTTCTTGTTGATGTGTAACTTATCCTTGCCTTTGTTGAAGAAGCCAAAGATATTATTTGACATTGTGTATATGCACCGTAGGTTGTACCGTTTGAGGATCGGGACTAGGTCCAAATCGTAAATAAACGGGAGTACCACCGAATTCCTAGAAGATGGATCCCCCAGACGGTTTATCCTGTCTTGATTTACCCGATAGGGGTGATAGATTTCATCGACCCGTCTCCTGATGATATTCTTGACGAAGCCTTTCGGGTAGCCGTTGTGGGATAATGTGTTAATAATAAGTTCTAACGTCTCTTTTCTAAAATTAGGGTGTGCTAATTTTATAGCACGGTCAACCAACCCTACAACCAAACTTTTTTTGTGATTGGTGGAATGCGCCGAATTGAAATTAATATATCGCCCAGACCATGTTTTTTTACGGTACCAATTCGTGACAATTTTGTTTCTCTCTCTTATCACCTCAGTGTCTAAGAAACTGATTTTATTGTTATTCTCAAGTTCGAATGTAAACTTTATCCTATCGTGGAAAGACTCAAAGGCATCTATCGTGTGTGATACTTCGTTAGATGGAAGGCAAGTAATGATGTCATCCACATATCTGAAGAAGCATGGCAACCTGAAGGCGAGTTTCTTGATGCAAGTGGACTGCAATTTCTCCATAACTATTTCCGCGGCCACCGGTGACGTAGGATTTCTTGAAATCATTGTTCGTTTGAAAAATGTAAAGGCTCTTCCCGTTCCTCAGACTCTTTGTTATCTAACACACTATGAAGCAAGCTTTCCTGACTTTCAGCAGGTATATCACAATTATCATTTCCCTTTTCCTGTATTCCAATACTGACCTCATTTGAGACTAATTTTTCTGTCTTAAACACTACATCCCGACACAAAATTACGTCCCTTACACTTGGAACATAAACACGATAGCGTTTACAATTTTAAATGTACCCAACGAGATATCCTTTTACTGCCTTCTTATCGTGTTTCTTTCTTTTTTCATCTGGTACATGGACAAAACATTCCGTTCCAAATATTCTTAGATTATCTACATTCGCTGTTTTTCCGTACCACAACTCATATGGAGTTTTACCCGATTGTTTCGTCGGTCCTGTCCTATTGATAACATATACGGCAGTATTCATTGCCTCTGCCAACAAAAATAAAGGTAAATCTGGTTTTGAGTAAAGCATAGATCGTGCAGCCTCAACTATAATGCGATTATCCCGTTCTGCCACTCCGTTTTGTTGTGGCGTGTATGGAACATTTACGGTATGATTTATCCCTTTATTACTTAAAAAATCTTGTACCATCCTGTTCACATACTCTTTCACACCGTTGCTGTGAATTTCCTTTATACTTTCACTAAATTGGTTTTCGACTTCCATGCAGAACTCTTTTAACTTTTCGAATACTTCTGTATAAACTAAATTTGTCTAAACCCAGAAAACTCATCCTTAAAAATGACATACAATCGCTTTCTACCAAGGGACTCCTGCTGCATAGGGCCGCATACATCCGTATTTACTACCTCGCGAACTCTTGTGGCACGCTCGACTTTCTCGTGAAAACTTAATCTGTGGTGCTTACCATACATGCATCCATCACACACATCTTCAGAATCTACGACGTCTATGCCTAAGTTTTTCAGAAAAACTTTAACGTGCTTTTTATTCTGATGACAAAGTCGTTCATGCTGTTCCGTCCCGACTTCACAAGTCAATATGTCTATTCAGCTAAAGCCACAATTCTCTCGCGATCGAGCAGACGTACCGTTCGGGGTTTTATTAAAAAGGCAATATAGTAAATACTTGTACCGATAATTAGTTTCTAACTCTAACGGTCGTCTTGCTTTGGGACTGGCCGCTACTTCAGCGGCGCAGAGGCCCATTGTACCTTTTTCTATTGTTCGTAGTCACGTAGCGGTCCCTGCGCTCTGATATTAACTTCCGCAAATTACTTTACCTATTTGGGAGAAAAACGGCCAAGTCCCACATCTGGTGACCAAATGTCCTGCCATCGCGGCCCTACCTGGACACGCCCCAACGGAGTTCGCGGATTCTGGGAATTTGTCACAAAACAATTGCAACCAATGGTACGGTCCCAAGTCGGTTTGACCAATCAGAATAGTGACAAATTCCAGGAGTTTCTCCGCCTCCAGCTGAGTGGGGATTTTGGCTTCACGAGGTGGATCGTGAGAGAAGTCTGGAAAATCAGTCATCTTCGACAACCAAAAGCACAGAGTCGCAACCAACACATTCTTAATAATTAACAACTCTGGAACTTCAACCAAGTTCCATACTTAACCGATACGCAGTTAAACGATCATACTTAACTGCTTCTGTGCGAGAACTTGACTCCAAGAGCTATTCGAGCTCTTGTACATAACTTAACTCACGTGTAAATAGTTAATAGTGGTGTGTAAATAGTTTAGTTATAATAAATAGTTGTGGAAGCAATCTGGTATTTTATCGCGAGATCCACCTAGGACATCTCCACGCTCCCAACGTTTATAAACCTAGCGGACTGACGCCCGAAGCATCGCCAAGGCAAGTCGGCATCGTACACATGCCATAGTGGCAGGCTATCTACTTTATTAACAACATGACAATCTCTCGGTATCATAACACGCATTTCCATTCTATATAATCTACCAATATCAGAACCCGTTGCTATTACAGTTCCATCGCGTGTAAATTCGCACCGTTTACCATAATTATCAATTACGAAATTGACACCCTTTTTAGCAACAACCTTCACAGAAAACAAATTCTGTTTCAAACACGGTATATACAGAACGTTATACATAGTAGCCGCAATCCAGTTACCGTTCACAAAAGTCTCAATTTCTACATTACCTCTGCCATGTGCAGACATCGCGTCACCATTTCCAATTCTGATTTTCATTGGATTCTGGAACATTTCAAATTTGCAGAACCACTCCCTCCGATGAGTCATGTGATCAGACGCCCCCGAGTCAATCAGCCAGTAATCGTCATCAATCGCCTCACTAGTACCTATGAAAGCCTGGCTAGCTGCCGTGTACTGCTGTGTTGAACTCGTCGCACTATCTTGCTTCTCTTATCCTCCGTTCCTCTTCGGACAATTTCTTCTAAGATGACCTTTGGAACCGCAAGTGTATCAGCCTGGACAATCCTTCTTTTGGTGACCTTCCTTTCCACAATTATAACAACCAAAGTTCTTCTTCTTGATAAACCCCTTTTGGCTTGTTCCGGGGAAATTTTCGTTCTTTGAAAATTAATTTTTGGATTTCGAACTTGTAAATAATGCCACCGTCGTTTTCTCTGAGGTCTTTTGGTTTTTTATCCTCATTTCCTCAGACATCAACCTCGCCGTGAGATTTTCTAGGCTCTTCTTCGTGTCGTCTGCCGAGTCCCATGTGCTATGAACGTAGAGAGCACCCGCGTTAACAGCATCGAGTCAGGAATCCCCCCCCCCCCCCCCAACTCTTCATCTTCGACACTAACTGTTCAAGCTTCGACACATTATGCGCAACACTCTCACTGGATTCCCATGCAAATTCGAAATTTTTTTTCTGAGTTAATGACAAGTTTTCGTCAGACTTTAGGTCATAAACGGTGTTCAATTTTGTCCACATTTCTCTCGCAGTTGCACAATTTAAAAGCAGTTCCAATGGTTTTCTTTCTACTGTCGTGACCATCAATTTCCTGGCGGCTTTATCCACTTTCCGGAACCTTTGCAAGTCATTATCATAATTCTCTGCACCAATCCTTGGTTGGATCAATCTGCCCTCGCAGACATCCAGCAGATTTTCATCATCTTCCAACAAGGTGCGTATAATAAAACGCCATTGGTACCAATTGTCCTTGTCACGCAGTTTTTCGATTTTCAGACTCGTAGCATCTATCTTTCAACCCTCTGCTGCGTTCGGTCTGCATTTCCTGGGTGGTTCTGAGTGTTTTTTTGGTTTAAAATCCCTTGCTGGGCTTAAGTTTCCCAGTTCCGGTTGTAAAATTGCCTGAGGGTGAAATTCTGGTTTCTTGTATCCATTTGCCTGACTCCCTTGTTTGCGTCATTATGGTACCGGTTCCTCCGAGTTTGTTCCTTTGTGTGCCGTAGGTTTTTTTCTGCACGGTCGATCTATTGCAATAATTCAAGTGAGTGGGGCGCTTATTAACTAATTTTCCTAAATTATAGCCACCTCCGTTATGGTCGTTCCCGGCAGCTGAGTTAGTGGGTGGTTCTCCTCTGATCGCGATTCCGATTCCGCTTCCCCGGGAGCCTGAACCCTATTATTACCCGAGGTGCTTTTAGCCTCAAGAGGAAGTGAGCAATCCTCGTCCATGGAATAATTGTCGATGCTATTGCGGTGATAATGAGGGTTCCTATTTCGATTCGGGTATAGAGAGTCGCTTTAACGCGGTGTATGCTTCTCTACTGTATCTCCATGGTTTTTGCTTGTTCTTCGATGTCGGAGAGTGATCTTACGCCGGCTGAACTATGCCAGTTATCGTTGCGTGGGATGATGGTATTTGGACTTTTAATTAATAGATGAGGGACGTGTTCGTTATAAGCCGGTATGAGGGAGGAAATATTAAGTGTCATCGGAGGTGGCAGGGCAAAGTCTTCGTTAGTCTTAATAACTTCTAACAACTTGAGTTTGATCGAGTCCACTATAGCCATGCATCCGGATTGAAGTTGTATTACCCCGGCGCCGGCTAAAGTAGAGTTACCTTCTGTCCTACCACCCCATGTGAACTGTATCCTTCTGTTACGGGGGGCGTAGAACAGCCAAGCTTTGTGTGAGTATAGCGTTTGTAGGACGGTATCGTCGGTCCTTAGTATTCTGATTTTGCAATATTGCTGTGATGTTACCATTGGATGAAGGAGTATGGTGGCTTCGCAGGTCAATCTTCGTTCTACGGTATACATAGAGAGGGTCGCCGGTCCCAAGTACCTGTTGCCCTGAGAGGAGCAGGTACTCAGATAATACTCTTCCATAGTGTAGTAAGCCTGTTCGTCTAAAGATACCGCCATGTATAGTATAGACGGTTTAATGAATGCTGCTATTTTCTTGTTAGCGTAAAAGCTCGCGGAAGGGTGATTTCCAGGATTATTCTTCCGTCCTTGCATGCAGCACCTATGGTGGAATTTTTGTCATTTCATCGTGTACTATTTTGTCTATCCTTATATTAACTTTATTTTTTTTGTTTACAGACACAGCACGGTAGTTTAATTTAAATAACATAAATAAATAAGTAAAAATAAAATTTTCATCCGGGAAGAATTGAACTCTAGCCTACCAGTTGAGTGGTGTACAACAAGTGTACTTGTTGTACAGTTTAACTACAATTGTAGATTAAGCAATAATAGAACTTTATTTATGAATATCCGAAAAATGATCGAGTGTTTGCCCTTGTAGTAGTATATATTCGTAAAACGGTGAACGATATCTACAAGTGTATAAAGTCCCAACCAAATAGGTGACCCGACGGCCTTGCACTCTCCTTGTTAGTGTCAGTCAGTTGTCGCTGTCGTTAAATGGATAAGCGTGCTTCAGTTTGTCGTAAGTTTCATTTTGGTTTTATTGTCGGTGGTTTGTATGATTGCGTTGTGATTGTCAATAAAGTGCAGTATGCGGTAAGGTCTTATGTAGTGGGGGTCGAACTAACTAAGGCTTGGTTCTAGCTGTACATATACGTGGTCTCCAGGTTTAAAACTCACTGGTTTCGCGTGTCGATCATAATATTGTTTGGAACGGTGTTTGGCTTTGCTTAAGTTATCTGTTGCTATGGATCGGACTTCATGTTCGAAGTGCCCGTGTTGTTAACAATTTTGTTAAAAACAAGGAAGACTATGGAAAAAATGGAAAAGGTGGCATAAAAACAGCAACAACTGAGCGAGAACGGCGACTTATTCTAAGAGAGGCTTCTAACAGTGTGTTGAAATTTGTTGAATATTAAAATTCTATCGGCCAACTCTAACCGATATTGGAGGAAGTAAAGCTTCCTCCTCCGGTCCGGACGAGGGAGAGTGGGTAAAGAAATAAACCAAACGAAGGTGCCTGTTAATTCCCTTTGACTGTCCTGAAAAGGACAGTCTTTTATTTTTAGACCCTTTCTTTGTATAATACACAGATATTTTGCCTGGTTATCGGCGTGCCTTGTTGTCCTAGATTCTAGTTTCTGGAACAAGAGAAAAAGAACACACGGGTGTAATCACCTCAAATACGATAATCGTGCATATGTTCTGTCTCGGGAATGTTATGACGCGCACACTTAACCAGCAACGGTAACCGTGCGGTGTGTGCTAATGCGTGTACTGGTGCCTGACTTCGAAATACGGTAAGCCACGCGTCGACTGTTTTTGCCGATCTGTTCCGTCCTTTTCAGAAACACAATCGTGGCGGTCGGCTAGATTTAACGCAATGAAATCTTTACTGCAACGACCGCACAGTCGTATTGCCTCGAACGGAAAACCAAGGCGGTGGTTGTAAATCTCCTGTATGGATTCCGTGAGCGGGGAGTTCCACGGTTACTAGAGACTAGTCCCGGTGGCTGACAACGGAGGCTGATCTAACCGTTTCTTTCTCAACACGCATTGACGTGGAGTAAGAGTGGACCAACACTAGTTATAACCCGTCTTCCTTAACACGCCGCGTCGTGAAGGAAGCCTGGACACAGCAATATCGAATCTCTCCGGCCGCTCTTGAGTGCTTCTATTCGTCACCAAGGCGGTTCCCGCTAGAGAACGAGTAGCGGGTCTTTAGTTTATAACAGCGCGCCAACTAACGTAGTGCTCCGCCGACCAGTAGTCATCCAAGGAGTGGACTCCTTACGCTCCCACATCGAATAATAATACGTGGCGAAAATCAGGTGAACCAACCGATTTTCGCTTCATTACTAATTTAGGGTTAAAAACCGCTAAATTACAAAAAAAAGGCGCAGCTATTTGTGCTGAAGAGTCAACACGAATTGTCGTGTGTTAGTCTCCACATCGATTTATAATAGTGTTAACAATATACAGACAGAATATACAGTCTTTGTTTTTGATACGCCAGTGTCAGGTATGAATTGTTGGTTTTCATTTAAATAAATATACCATTTGCTCTTATATACCGGATGTTCTCTTTAACATGCCTTATAATTGTCATCCCAATAATTTGTTAAAATCTGTAACCTCAAAATGCCGTAGCAAAATAGAAAACGAAGAGCAATTTCTTACAATTCCGGAACAGACTCGGAAATCGAAAATGATATAAACAAAAACATGCGTGGTCGGAAGAATATAAGAAAATTGAGAATACTCAGTTCTTCCGAATCAGAAGATTCTGATGTGCACGGAGAGGAGACCTTCGGAAAAGTAATCTGGTCACTTGCAAATTTAAAGCCCCAAGTGCATAAATTTGATTCCCGTAATTCTGGCATGACAATTCGGCTTAATCGATTTGCAACTCCGTTCGATTACTTCCAATTATTTTTCTTAGAAGAATTAGTTTCATTTATTGTGGAAAGAACAAATGAATATCGGAAATTAAAGATGGACACTTCTAGGGGCTCTTTCATAAAAGCCCACGAAGGAGAAGCAACATTGAGTGAAATATATAATTCCTTTGTAATTCGTTTATTAATATCGCTAGTAAAGAAATTACATTTTTCAGAATATTGGACCAAAGATTAATTTTTGCGAACTGATGTTTTCGGCAAAATTATGAGCAGAGACAGATACGCGTTTCTGTTACGCAATCTTTATTTGAGTAAAGTTCAGTTAGCAAGTCCCAATAGATTGACAAAAATTAAAGAATTTTGTGATAAGCTTTGTAGGTCTTTCGAAAATTGTTTTACTCCATACCGCAATGTATGCGTCGATGAAAGTTTATTATTATATAAGGGGCGGTTGTCATTCAAACAGTATATCCCGTCCAAACGGAATAGATTTGGCATCAAGTCTTTTGTATTGTGCGACTGCAAAACGGGATTCGTACTAAATTTTGTTGTATATGCCGGCAGCGATTCCGATATAACAAAAATGGACAACAAATATCTAGGAAAATCGGCTGAAGTTGTACTCATACTATTGAAACTTATTTAGGAAAGGGGCATACGTTATTTGTTGACAACTGGTGTATCAGCCTGGCCCTATTCAGGTATTTATATGATAATAAAACTAATGCGTGTGGCACCGTAAAACCGCGAAGAAGAGACATGCCTGTCACGAAGGAGAAACTAGAAAATGGTGAAATATGCTTCCGATCATCGTCCAACATGCTCGCTGTCAAGTTGCAAGACAAACGGGAGGTATATATGTTATCAACTTGCCACTCCGCGGATTACATAATTACTAAAAAAATTACTATCGGACCGGAGAGATTATACAAAAACCATCTTGTATTGTTGATTACACTGCCAATATGGGAGCAGTCGACAATAGGGACAAAGTAATATCGATGTGCAGTCAATCCGGAAAAGTGTCAAATGGTACAAGACATTTTTTTCCATCTGCTAGACGTGGCCATCTGGAATGCCTATTGTTTATGTAAGCTTGAAAAAAAGAGAAAGTAATAACGCGAGCGTTTCACCTTAGATTACTCAACGAAATTTTTACAAAATACGGGGATATGAATAATAATAGGCTCAATATCCGCCTGTAATTCATCTGGAAGATTATTATTATACAGGGTGAATCGGACCACCCGTACCAGTCATTTATAGGGCTAATGGGCTCCAAAGGAAAAAACAAGATATGCTTGTATACCAGAATCGGGGACGCTCTATCGATTGGCGATAGAGTCAACTTCCGGAACGAACCGGAAATGGGTCAATCTGACCCAAAGTATGGTTTTTCAAATGGAACATGGTATTTTTTATTACAGATTCAGGTTACCGGTAAAAAACAAGAAACTTTTATCCTAACCGTTTCCCGGAAGTTGGCGTTATTACCTTTGAAAATGAATTTGAACTGCTCTTAGCGTGGCCCAGGCCGACGACGAGCACGTGGCAGTTTTCTGGTCCCGCGCGCGCGCGCGCGCGCGCGCGTGTGTGTGTGTGTGTGTGTGTGTGAATGAATGGCATAGAATGAAAAAGTTCAGTGACTACGTGACTGATAATGTTTGGAAACAATGTCTGTGGTTGACATTTCCATGTTTACATTTGTATTCAATTCGGAACATTGCTGTCAAACATTGTCAGTCACGTAGTCACTGTTTTGTGAAATCTTATTAAATATAACAAAATATAACTACTTATGTTACCGATGCAATTTTTTAAAACATTTTAAACAAAGTGCCGGCTTATCCGGACAACTGCTACAAAAGGTCATTACTTTTTTTGTTTTGTTTGTGGCGTACTGTGTACCTTTTAAGTTTGTTAAGCGTTTGTAACACTCTTTACATCTTTTCCTCATCTTCCTCGCGGATCCTTGGTGTGAACTTAAAAAATGTTTTTTCCGTCTACTTACTATTGGTTCTTCACTAGGGAGATTCTCAACACTCTTCAATAGATAATCAATAATTTTTTCTTTAAATTAAGATACCATTTTACCGTTTTCCGTAAACATTTATAATAGGAACACATTTGGTCAGATAAATCAACTCCTTTTTTCGCACTATTGTAAGAAAGAACGGTATCTGGTTTTAATTTATCATCTTTGCCACGAATAATGGCGCAATTGTGAGATCTCGAAGTGGTTAACATGCACAGCGGTCTTTTGTCGGTCCACTTTAAAAATTTCACGCCCCTCCGATTTTCAAGAGATATAATGTCGCCCCGTTTCTGTTTTTGTTTTGCCTGCGGCGGTAGAAATTTTCTATTCATTTTGACTGTACCGCAAATATATGTTCTTTTGGTGAGAAGATCTTCGGCTAAAGGAATACTTGTATAAAAACTGTCGGTAAATAAAATCCGGCCCTTGAATAATAGATCTCCTATCAATTTCATGACTACATCATGAGAATGTGTTTTTACAATTCTCGTTTCATTTTTTCCGGAATAAATATGCACATTGTATGTATATCCGTCCCGAAGGCAGAGTTTGTACAGTTTTATTCCGTACCTGTGCCGCTTACCTGGTATATATTGACGAAAACTAAGGCGTCCTTTCCACGGAACCATGCTTTCGTCAATTACTATATTTTTACCGGGTTTTACTGCATCTTTGAATGTACGAACAATTTTATCAACTACATTTCGGAGTTCATGTAACCGATCCTCGGTTCTAGCCGTAGCATTATCGGAAAAGTGCAAGTATTTCAATATTGCTAAGAATCGATCGCGTTTCATTGCTTTCTTTATCCGCGCATTCGCATACATCGCCTTTTTGGACCAATATAATCGAATTTCGGGTACCTGCACTATACCCATAATAAGCAAGATACCAATAAAGGTATTCAATTCACTTTTTGTAACGGGGTTCCATGCTTGTTGATGTTGTCTCCTGCCACATGCCGCATTCACTATGCACTGTACAGCGTATCTATTCGTCTCTTCAACCATGATCTCCAATATCTAGTCCGTGAAGAATAATTTATATAATGCAACAGGATCGTCGCAGTCCGTCTCTTTGATCAGTAGCTCTTCTTCTTCCGAATACTCTTCCTCTGATGCAGATTTTTCTGCTATTTTCCGCCATTCCGCATCATCATCTTGTTCCATCATCTGTTTTAATGCCATGCTGTGCTACAATGCCTGCCTGGCCCAACAATGTGATGGACGTGACGCTGTCTATCAATCCACGCCGATAATTGCATGGGTTGCATCAGCAACGATGAACCTCCAAGAGAAATCGCTGCGTAATCCTAAGCTCACAGGCTTCAAGATCGTCCCGTACGTAGCAGTTGCGCTACCGTTGGCCGCGTACAATTTATATTCGCTGCACTCCCAGGAACTGTGGATCTGTGAGCGTAGAAACACTCTGACGTCCGCGCCAGTGTCTATCAAGTACCTCGTGTTGCTCGAGGCCTCCTTGATGAATAGGCGATCCGTTTCGTGGTTCAAGGATCCAGTCGCCATGAATTCCTTGCTCGGTCGTTTCCCTGCGAGTAATTGCATCGCTTGGTGCACCTGGTGTAACGTTCGCGGAACCCGCAATGGTACCAACACCAACTCTTCGGCCTGTTGGCGGATCGCGATCGGCTCCGTCTGCGATTCCCTGAACGGTCATTTCATGGTTTATCTCTTGATCCGCTGCGCATAAAGCTTGCGACCTGGCTCGTGAGGGCTTGCATTTGTTTCGGAAGCTCTTCAATGACAGGCGTCGTGCTGGTGGAGGCCACTTGCTTGGGGGCGTGGGTTAACTTTTGCACCGGCGTCCGCCAATTCTGCCGCTTCTTCCAGCGTCGCTTTTCTCTGCGTTGTTAGCAACATTTGTATCCCCTGAGGATGTCAGCTCAGCCAAATCGTTCGTACTATGTCGTCCGAAAGTGTTGTGCCCGCCAAGGAGCTAAGGTGACGCAAAAATTTCGACGGCGTTCTATCACCCATTTCCTCGGATTCCAGCAACTGCCTCGTCTTTCGCTCCTGCGAAGACAACAGCCGATTGATCAAACCCGTCTTCAATTTCTGATACTTGCCTTCGGCTGGCGGGTTCTTTATTATGTCCCTCATCTCCATTGCGATTCGGGTCCCACTCTTTTAATGTGTAGAAGAATTTAGTGTCTTCCTGGGTGATCCCAGCGATTGCGAACTGCGCTTCTAGCAAATCGAACCAAATTTCCGGGTCGTGCGGATAAAATGGAACGGCTCTGGCACTCAAAGCTTCAATCTCCATTGGCCTTGCTCGAGCGCTCCTCGCCTCTTGCGCCTCCCTGCTTGGCGCGTCCTTGCTTTGCGCGTCTCTGCTCGGGATACGAGTCGTCATTATTCTTCTCCGTTTGATATCTTCTTGTCTATCCTTCTTAAATCTCGCTTATCCGATTCCGTCGGGGTCACCAATTGTGTAGCGTGATCGTTATCGTGATAGGAAAAGGATATGGTATGAATAACTAGTCAAGATTCTCGGAGAATATTTCACTGTGTCTTTAGTCGCTTGCAGTTCGACCAATACTCATTTTCCTAGGCATCTTTGGCAAAGCTTCGCCTGGGGAAGCGCCTTCTAACGGTCTAGGATATTTCCCGAGATCCCTAGAGTGGCGTTGTATGTCCCTAGGAGAGGCACTACAAGTATAACTGATTTGTTCGTATTGGCGTCCTCTCCAAGGCGCCCTCTCGGTGGCCAACCTAGTGCCTTCATGTCCCTAGGCGATCTCCACATCGGCCAATAGCTCAGCTGCACGCATCGCGCTTTGCACTCCGGTGTAACACTTGTATGTACAATGTACATACAGGATCAGTCTCCTAATATGACGATTTCAAATAACTCGTAAGTTATTCGTTGTGCGAAAAAATGTTTCAATTAAAATGAATAATTATTGAAAGATTTGTCAAAAAAAGTTTTAGTTTGTAGTGCAAGGTCTGGATACCTTAAGTTATTTTAATAAGAGTGAGGATGTCTATCTCAAACTGTTTAATGTCTCCCAGATCTCGCCTCTCTCGTGGCCACTACACGACTCTCTCGACTCTTCCGAGCCCTCTCCTCCTATCTCTTCCCCTTCGTCAGTCCTTAACGGACTCAGACCTCTTTATGAGCTCTGTTGCCGCGGCCTTGGTGATCCTGGCCGACAAGCGCAGATCCCCTTGAGCTTGGATGAGATCACCGAGACTCGCTCGACTAACCTCATCCGCTCCAGTATATGGCCGGCGAGGGCCTCTGTCGCCTCGCCCTCCATATCCGCGGCCAGCTCAGTCTCCGAAGGGAGCGAGTCCCTTCACTGGCGGCCGTACGCCTCGGTGGGGTCTGTGCCCACAGCGAAAGTGGAAGGAACGTCGTCTTGGCGACGTTCGTCCCACTTTCGCTTCCTGAATGACCGTTGGGAGGTAACGGACGACGAGTCGTCCGCCTCCTCTCCGGTCCCAAAAGAAAACAGAGGTGACTCACCCGTTTGTTGTCCTCCCCGTCTGTTCCTCGGTGTCCGGGGCGGTGGCATCGCAGTTGCATCTCCCTCAATACCACCCTAGGTGTCCTTTCCCTTGCCTTGGTCCTTGTGATTGTTTGATTCCGGTGTTTGTTTTTTGTTTTAAATCCATATAGATCCCACGAGAGTGGTCAGAAGGGGTGGTCCACCCAGGCAGAGCCGCCTTGCCTGGGTAAGCCTAGAATACGACCGGGTTTCGGCAGGTTCCCCGAAGGGACCGTTTGCGACTGACTAAGTTTTACGTCCGGCCAGCCATTCAGCCATCAGCACGGTGCGTGCACACCTTAGCTTCGGACGTTGGGAGAGGGATTTGCCGGTTTGTCCTTCCACCTGGGGTGTTGACCTTTGGGAAGGCCCCCAGCCCCGGCCTCCGGACGCCCAGGTAAGTCCCCCCCACCTGCTGAAAAGAAAGTTTGTCAAGGAGCCAAGGCTTCCACCTAGGATGATGACCCGGTTTAAGGCCGAGCCAGCAGTCCTGGTTTCCGCCCCACTCCCGACCCTGCTAAACCTGTGGGGGGTAGGCTGCCGGGTTGCCTTTCCACCTAGGGTGTTGACCTTTGAGATGGCCCCCAGCCCTGGCTTCCAGGTTCCTGCGCGACCCGCCCTCCGGGGGCGCCCTTCCCACCCTTCCCGGCATGGTAGTACCTGCCGGTAGAGCCCGATGGATCATCGAGATACTAAGCTCCCCCACCACGATAATGTGAGCACCACGGGGGAGAATTTGCCATTCGACTTACGATATATTAATCCGTTATTTAATTCGTACCACTTGTCCTCCTGGTGTTCTA
>CAJUYC020000077.1:0-19679 GCA_910591585.2 Nysson spinosus | reverse complement strand
ATGCCATTCGAATTTTCACGTCAATTTACACGGAAAATGCGGTCTCTCGTTTCTGAAATAGGGAAATCTGGAAAAAGTGCGAAACTATCGCCTGAATAGCGAAATCTGTCGATTTCAGAGAGAAAACTTACCTTTGCGTCGAAACCATGCCCTTCCAAAATTCTTTTCGATGAAATTCTCGATGCCATTCGAATTTCACGTCAATTTACACGGAAAATGCGGTCTCTCGTTTCTGAAATAGGGAAATCTGGAAAAAGTGCGAAACTATCGCCTGAATAGCGAAATCTGTCGATTTCAGAGAGAAAACTTACCTTTGCGTCGAAACCATGCCTTCCAAAATTCTTTTCGATGAAATTCTCGATGCCATTCGAATTTTCACGTCAATTTACACGGAAAATGCGGTCTCTCGTTTCTGAAATAGGGAAATCTGGAAAAAGTGCGAAACTATCGCCTGAATAGCGAAATCTGTCGATTTCAGAGAGAAAACTTACCTTTGCGTCGAAACCATGCCCTTCCAAAATTCTTTTCGATGAAATTCTCGATGCCATTCGAATTTTCACGTCAATTTACACGGAAATGCGGTCTCTCGTTTCTGAAATAGGGAAATCTGGAAAAAGTGCGAAACTATCGCCTGAATAGCGAAATCTGTCGATTTCAGAGAGAAAACTTACCTTTGCGTCGAAACCATGCCCTTCCAAAATTCTTTTCGATGAAATTCTCGATGCCATTCGAATTTTCACGTCAATTTACACGGAAAATGCGGTCTCTCGTTTCTGAAATAGGGAAATCTGGAAAAAGTGCGAAACTATCGCTGAATAGCGAAATCTGTCGATTTCAGAGAGAAAACTTACCTTTGCGTCGAAACCATGCCCTTCCAAAATTCTTTTCGATGAAATTCTCGATGCCATTCGAATTTTCACGTCAAATTACACGGAAAATGCGGTCTCTCGTTTCTGAAATAGGGAAATCTGGAAAAAGTGCGAAACTATCGCCTGAATAGCGAAATCTGTCGATTTCAGAGAGAAAACTTACCTTTGCGTCGAAACCATGCCCTTCCAAAATTCTTTTCGATGAAATTCTCGATTCCCATTCGAATTTTCACGTCAATTTACACGGAAAATGCGGGTCTCTCGTTTCTGAAATAGGGAAATCTGGAAAAAGTGCGAAACTATCGCCTGAATAGCGAAATCTGTCGATTTCAGAGAGAAAACTTACCTTTGCGTCGAAACCATGCCCTTCCAAAATTCTTTTCGATGAAATTCTCGATGCCATTCGAATTTTCACGTCAATTTACACGGAAAATGCGGTCTCTCGTTTCTGAAATAGGGAAATCTGGAAAAAGTGCGAAACTATCGCCTGAATAGCGAAATCTGTCGATTTCAGAGAGAAAACTTACCTTTGCGTCGAAACCATGCCCTTCCAAAATTCTTTTCGATGAAATTCTCGATGCCATTCGAATTTTCACGTCAATTTACACGGAAAATGCGGTCCTCTCGTTTCTGAAATAGGGAAATCTGGAAAAAGTGCGAAAACTATCGCCTGAATAGCGAAATCTGTCGATTTCAGAGAGAAAACTTACCTTTGCGTCGAAACCATGCCCTTCCAAAATTCTTTTCGATGAAATTCTCGATGCCATTCGAATTTTCACGTCAATTTACACGGAAAATGCGGTCTCTCGTTTCTGAAATAGGGAAATCTGGAAAAAGTGCGAAACTATCGCCTGAATAGCGAAATCTGTCGATTTCAGAGAGAAAACTTACCTTTGCGTCGAAACCATGCCCTTCCAAAATTCTTTTCGATGAAATTCTCGATGCCATTCGAATTTTCACGTCAATTTACACGGAAAATGCGGTCTCTCGTTTCTGAAATAGGGAAATCTGGAAAAAGTGCGAAACTATCGCCTGAATAGCGAAATCTGTCGATTTCAGAGGAGAAAACTTACCTTTGCGTCGAAACCATGCCCTTCCAAAATTCTTTTCGATGAAATTCTCGATGCCATTCGAATTTTCACGTCAATTTACACGGAAAATGCGGTCTCTCGTTTCTGAAATAGGGAAATCTGGAAAAAGTGCGAAACTATCGCCTGAATAGCGAAATCTGTCGATTTCAGAGAGAAAACTTACCTTTGCGTCGAAACCATGCCCTTCCAAAATTCTTTTCGATGAAATTCTCGATGCCATTCGAATTTCACGTCAATTTACACGGAAAATGCGGTCTCTCGTTTCTGAAATAGGGAAATCTGGAAAAAAGTGCGAAACTATCGCCTGAATAGCGAAATCTGTCGATTTCAGAGAGAAAACTTACCTTTGCGTCGAAACCATGCCCTTCCAAAATTCTTTTCGATGAAATTCTCGATGCCATTCGAATTTTCACGTCAATTTACACGGAAAATGCGGTCTCTCGTTTCTGAAATAGGGAAATCTGGAAAAAGTGCGAAACTATCGCCTGAATAGCGAAATCTGTCGATTTCAGAGAGAAAACTTACCTTTGCGTCGAAACCATGCCCTTCCAAAATTCTTTTCGATGAAATTCTCGATGCCATTCGAATTTTCACGTCAATTTACACGGAAAATGCGGGTCTCTCGTTTCTGAAATAGGGAAATCTGGAAAAAGTGCGAAACTATCGCCTGAATAGCGAAATCTGTCGATTTCAGAGAGAAAACTTACCTTTGCGTCGAAACCATGCCCTTCCAAAATTCTTTTCGATGAAATTCTCGATGCCATTCGAATTTTCACGTCAATTTACACGTAAAATGCGGTCTCTCGTTTCTGAAATAGGGAAATCTGGAAAAAGTGCGAAACTATCGCCTGAATAGCGAAATCTGTCGATTTCAGAGAGAAAACTTACCTTTGCGTCGAAACCATGCCCTTCCAAAATTCTTTTCGATGAAATTCTCGATGCCATTCGAATTTTCACGTCAATTTACACGGAAAATGCGGTCTCTCGTTTCTGAAATAGGGAAAATCTGGAAAAAGTGCGAAACTATCGCCTGAATAGCGAAATCTGTCGATTTCAGAGAGAAAACTTACCTTTGCGTCGAAACCATGCCCTTCCAAAATTCTTTTCGATGAAATTCTCGATGCCATTCGAATTTTCACGTCAATTTACACGGAAAATGCGGTCTCTCGTTTCTGAAATAGGGAAATCTGGAAAAAGTGCGAAACTATCGCCTGAATAGCGAAATCTGTCGATTTCAGAGAGAAAACTTACCTTTGCGTCGAAACCATGCCCTTCCAAAATTCTTTTCGATGAAATTCTCGATGCCATTCGAATTTTTCACGTCAATTTACACGGAAAATGCGGTCTCTCGTTTCTGAAATAGGGAAATCTGGAAAAAGTGCGAAACTATCGCCTGAATAGCGAAATCTGTCGATTTCAGAGAGAAAACTTACCTTTGCGTCGAAACCATGCCCTTCCAAAATTCTTTTCGATGAAATTCTCGATGCCATTCGAATTTTCACGTCAATTTACACGGAAAATGCGGTCTCTCGTTTCTGAAATAGGGAAATCTGGAAAAAGTGCGAAACTATCGCCTGAATAGCGAAATCTGTCGATTTCAGAGAGAAAACTTACCTTTGCGTCGAAACCATGCCCTTCCAAAATTCTTTTCGATGAAATTCTCGATGCCATTCGAATTTTCACGTCAATTTACACGGAAAATGCGGTCTCTCGTTTCTGAAATAGGGAAATCTGGAAAAAGTGCGAAACTATCGCCTGAATAGCGAAATCTGTCGATTTCAGAGAGAAAACTTACCTTTGCGTCGAAACCATGCCCTTCCAAAATTCTTTTCGATGAAATTCTCGATGCCATTCGAATTTTCACGTCAATTTACACGGAAAATGCGGTCTCTCGTTTCTGAAATAGGGAAATCTGGAAAAAGTGCGAAACTATCGCCTGAATAGCGAAATCTGTCGATTTCAGAGAGAAAACTTACCTTTGCGTCGAAACCATGCCCTTCCAAAATTCTTTTCGATGAAATTCTCGATGCCATTCGAATTTTCACGTCAATTTACACGGAAAATGCGGTCTCTCGTTTCTGAAATAGGGAAATCTGGAAAAAGTGCGAAACTATCGCCTGAATAGCGAAATCTGTCGATTTCAGAGAGAAAACTTACCTTTGCGTCGAAACCCATGCCCTTCCAAAATTCTTTTCGATGAAATTCTCGATGCCATTCGAATTTTCACGTCAATTTACACGGAAAATGCGGGTCTCTCGTTTCTGAAATAGGGAAATCTGGAAAAAGTGCGAAACTATCGCCTGAATAGCGAAATCTGTCGATTTCAGAGAGAAAACTTACCTTTGCGTCGAAACCATGCCCTTCCAAAATTCTTTTCGATGAAATTCTCGATGCCATTCGAATTTTCACGTCAATTTACACGGAAAATGCGGTCTCTCGTTTCTGAAATAGGGAAATCTGGAAAAAGTGCGAAACTATCGCCTGAATAGCGAAATCTGTCGATTTCAGAGAGAAAACTTACCTTTGCGTCGAAACCATGCCCTTCCAAAATTCTTTTCGATGAAATTCTCGATGCCATTCGAATTTTCACGTCAATTTACACGGAAAATGCGGTCTCTCGTTTCTGAAATAGGGAAATCTGGAAAAAGTGCGAAACTATCGCCTGAATAGCGAAATCTGTCGATTTCAGAGAGAAAACTTACCTTTGCGTCGAAACCATGCCCTTCCAAAATTCTTTTCGATGAAATTCTCGATGCCATTCGAATTTTCACGTCAATTTACACGGAAAATGCGGTCTCTCGTTTCTGAAATAGGGAAATCTGGAAAAAGTGCGAAACTATCGCCTGAATAGCGAAATCTGTCGATTTCAGAGAGAAAACTTACCTTTGCGTCGAAACCATGCCCTTCCAAAATTCTTTTCGATGAAATTCTCGATGCCATTCGAATTTTCACGTCAATTTACACGGAAAATGCGGTCTCTCGTTTCTGAAATAGGGAAATCTGGAAAAAGTGCGAAACTATCGCCTGAATAGCGAAATCTGTCGATTTCAGAGAGAAAACTTACCTTTGCGTCGAAACCATGCCCTTCCAAAATTCTTTTCGATGAAATTCTCGATGCCATTCGAATTTTCACGTCAATTTACACGGAAAATGCGGTCTCTCGTTTCTGAAATAGGGAAATCTGGAAAAAGTGCGAAACTATCGCCTGAATAGCGAAATCTGTCGATTTCAGAGAGAAAACTTACCTTTGCGTCGAAACCATGCCCTTCCAAAATTCTTTTCGATGAAATTCTCGATGCCATTCGAATTTTCACGTCAATTTACACGGAAAATGCGGTCTCTCGTTTCTGAAATAGGGAAATCTGGAAAAAGTGCGAAACTATCGCCTGAATAGCGAAATCTGTCGATTTCAGAGAGAAAACTTACCTTTGCGTCGAAACCATGCCCTTCCAAAATTCTTTTCGATGAAATTCTCGATGCCATTCGAATTTTCACGTCAATTTACACGGAAAATGCGGTCTCTCGTTTCTGAAATAGGGAAATCTGGAAAAAGTGCGAAACTATCGTCTGAATAGCGAAATCTGTCGATTTCAGAGAGAAAACTTACCTTTGCGTCGAAACCATGCCCTTCCAAAATTCTTTTCGATGAAATTCTCGATGCCATTCGAATTTTCACGTCAATTTACACGGAAAATGCGGTCTCTCGTTTCTGAAATAGGGAAATCTGGAAAAAGTGCGAAACTATCGCCTGAATAGCGAAATCTGTCGATTTCAGAGAGAAAACTTACCTTTGCGTCGAAACCATGCCCTTCCAAAATTCTTTTCGATGAAATTCTCGATGCCATTCGAATTTTCACGTCAATTTACACGGAAAATGCGGTCTCTCGTTTCTGAAATAGGGAAATCTGGAAAAAGTGCGAAACTATCGCCTGAATAGCGAAATCTGTCGATTTCAGAGAGAAAACTTACCTTTGCGTCGAAACCATGCCCTTCCAAAATTCTTTTCGATGAAATTCTCGATGCCATTCGAATTTTCACGTCAATTTACACGGAAAATGCGGTCTCTCGTTTCTGAAATAGGGAAATCTGGAAAAAGTGCGAAACTATCGCCTGAATAGCGAAATCTGTCGATTTCAGAGAGAAAACTTACCTTTGCGTCGAAACCATGCCCTTCCAAAATTCTTTTCGATGAAATTCTCGATGCCATTCGAATTTTCACGTCAATTTACACGGAAAATGCGGTCTCTCGTTTCTGAAATAGGGAAATCTGGAAAAAGTGCGAAACTATCGCCTGAATAGCGAAATCTGTCGATTTCAGAGAGAAAACTTACCTTTGCGTCGAAACCATGCCCTTCCAAAATTCTTTTCGATGAAATTCTCGATGCCATTCGAATTTTCACGTCAATTTACACGGAAAATGCGGTCTCTCGTTTCTGAAATAGGGAAATCTGGAAAAAGTGCGAAACTATCGCCTGAATAGCGAAATCTGTCGATTTCAGAGAGAAAACTTACCTTTGCGTCGAAACCATGCCCTTCCAAAATTCTTTTCGATGAAATTCTCGATGCCATTCGAATTTTCACGTCAATTTACACGGAAAATGCGGGTCTCTCGTTTCTGAAATAGGGAAATCTGGAAAAAGTGCGAAACTATCGCCTGAATAGCGAAATCTGTCGATTTCAGAGAGAAAACTTACCTTTGCGTCGAAACCATGCCCTTCCAAAATTCTTTTCGATGAAATTCTCGATGCCATTCGAATTTTCACGTCAATTTACACGGAAAATGCGGTCTCTCGTTTCTGAAATAGGGAAATCTGGAAAAAGTGCGAAACTATCGCCTGAATAGCGAAATCTGTCGATTTCAGAGAGAAAACTTACCTTTGCGTCGAAACCATGCCCTTCCAAAATTCTTTTCGATGAAATTCTCGATGCCATTCGAATTTTCACGTCAATTTACACGGAAAATGCGGTCTCTCGTTTCTGAAATAGGGAAATCTGGAAAAAGTGCGAAACTATCGCCTGAATAGCGAAATCTGTCGATTTCAGAGAGAAAACTTACCTTTGCGTCGAAACCATGCCCTTCCAAAATTCTTTTCGATGAAATTCTCGATGCCATTCGAATTTTCACGTCAATTTACACGGAAAATGCGGTCTCTCGTTTCTGAAATAGGGAAATCTGGAAAAAGTGCGAAACTATCGCCTGAATAGCGAAATCTGTCGATTTCAGAGAGAAAACTTACCTTTGCGTCGAAACCATGCCCTTCCAAAATTCTTTTCGATGAAATTCTCGATGCCATTCGAATTTTCACGTCAATTTACACGGAAAATGCGGTCTCTCGTTTCTGAAATAGGGAAATCTGGAAAAAGTGCGAAACTATCGCCTGAATAGCGAAATCTGTCGATTTCAGAGAGAAAACTTACCTTTGCGTCGAAACCATGCCCTTCCAAAATTCTTTTCGATGAAATTCTCGATGCCATTCGAATTTTCACGTCAATTTACACGGAAAATGCGGTCTCTCGTTTCTGAAATAGGGAAATCTGGAAAAAGTGCGAAACTATCGCCTGAATAGCGAAATCTGTCGATTTCAGAGAGAAAACTTACCTTTGCGTCGAAACCATGCCCTTCCAAAATTCTTTTCGATGAAATTCTCGATGCCATTCGAATTTTCACGTCAATTTACACGGAAAATGCGGTCTCTCGTTTCTGAAATAGGGAAATCTGGAAAAAGTGCGAAACTATCGCCTGAATAGCGAAATCTGTCGATTTCAGAGAGAAAACTTACCTTTGCGTCGAAACCATGCCCTTCCAAAATTCTTTTCGATGAAATTCTCGATGCCATTCGAATTTTCACGTCAATTTACACGGAAAATGCGGTCTCTCGTTTCTGAAATAGGGAAATCTGGAAAAAGTGCGAAACTATCGCCTGAATAGCGAAATCTGTCGATTTCAGAGAGAAAACTTACCTTTGCGTCGAAACCATGCCCTTCCAAAATTCTTTTCGATGAAATTCTCGATGCCATTCGAATTTTCACGTCAATTTACACGGAAAATGCGGTCTCTCGTTTCTGAAATAGGGAAATCTGGAAAAAGTGCGAAACTATCGCCTGAATAGCGAAATCTGTCGATTTCAGAGAGAAAACTTACCTTTGCGTCGAAACCATGCCCTTCCAAAATTCTTTTCGATGAAATTCTCGATGCCATTCGAATTTTCACGTCAATTTACACGGAAAATGCGGTCTCTCGTTTCTGAAATAGGGAAATCTGGAAAAAGTGCGAAACTATCGCCTGAATAGCGAAATCTGTCGATTTCAGAGAGAAAACTTACCTTTGCGTCGAAACCATGCCCTTCCAAAATTCTTTTCGATGAAATTCTCGATGCCATTCGAATTTTCACGTCAATTTACACGGAAAATGCGGTCTCTCGTTTCTGAAATAGGGAAATCTGGAAAAAGTGCGAAACTATCGCCTGAATAGCGAAATCTGTCGATTTCAGAGAGAAAACTTACCTTTGCGTCGAAACCATGCCCTTCCAAAATTCTTTTCGATGAAATTCTCGATGCCATTCGAATTTTCACGTCAATTTACACGGAAAATGCGGTCTCTCGTTTCTGAAATAGGGAAATCTGGAAAAAGTGCGAAACTATCGCCTGAATAGCGAAATCTGTCGATTTCAGAGAGAAAACTTACCTTTGCGTCGAAACCATGCCCTTCCAAAATTCTTTTCGATGAAATTCTCGATGCCATTCGAATTTTCACGTCAATTTACACGGAAAATGCGGTCTCTCGTTTCTGAAATAGGGAAATCTGGAAAAAGTGCGAAACTATCGCCTGAATAGCGAAATCTGTCGATTTCAGAGAGAAAACTTACCTTTGCGTCGAAACCATGCCCTTCCAAAATTCTTTTCGATGAAATTCTCGATGCCATTCGAATTTTCACGTCAATTTACACGGAAAATGCGGTCTCTCGTTTCTGATGTAACGTCCTAGACGTTTTTGGAATCAATACAAAACAATTTTATTCGGAAACAATATAAAAAAATAAGAAAAGTTCAATTTTCAAAAGGAAAGTATTATTTTTTTCAAAACAACTTTGGAAGTATGTCTTTCGCAGCCTAAAGATGTCAATAAACGTTAAGCTAAGAGAACTTCTTAGATCTAGCGTGGGACTTATATATGTATAAATCTATATGTACCATATACATACATATAAGAATATATGTATCTGAATACATATGTGTGGGAATGTATATATGTGAGTACATGATTAAACATACATTAATAATCAGTAAGACTAATCAATAGTTATTATAATCAATAACAAATAATCGATATAGTAGTATTAGCTTTTATATGGAATCATTTGCAAATGTACGAACGAACTCTTCAAGCACATTATTTCGAGATAAATTACAGTATATACGCTTCTGAAAGATCAGCAAAACCGTGGTCCTTGAAGAGTATGTAATTAGAATCTCCAGTAGTAGCATACGTGATCAACCATGAGAATAAGACAAAAGAATTTGCAAATGATATCATGTTCGGAATGTGGCGTGACTGCTCATCACATAGAGCATTCAATGTAAGTCACGTACGAGATAATAGCTCGCGCGGTCTTCCCAGCTGACGCTGCAAAAATAAGTCACGTACGAGATAACAGCTCGCGCGGTCTTCCCAGCTGACGCTGCAAAGATAAAGCACGTACGCTCGAAGTACCGAGGCCGATCTCACACATTCCGCTGACCTAGCAAGATAAGATAAGCGCTCGCGCTTCGTATTCTGAGAAGAGCGAGTGACCGAGCGTGCGACTGCTGATTGAGCAGTTAGAACCGGCGCATAAATAAGCGGTAGTAGGAGCAGAGAGCTCAGTATTCACAAGTACGTCGACCAGTACGCATCGGTATCTTCAGTTACGACGACCAGTGCGCACCAGTATTCTCAACATTTCTCAGTAACATCAGTGAGTGACTAGTGACAGTGCAATCCGAAGGAGTCCGCCATTAACGAGTACCTCGATCATCCATTTACGTAAGTCTTAATTAAACTGGTCAGCGCTTAGGAAGCTGGAGTTTTAATGTGAGCAATTCAGGATCGAGAAGTTTCGTGTATATGGGTCACTCCGCTCTGTTAATCCGTTGTCCCTTGTATTGACAGGCCGAGGTCATGTTAATTAAGAGGAGTCAGTAAATCTGCGTATCTGTCTAAAGTCACTAATTCGTTTGGTATTTAATTTGGGAAACACTGCGTCGTACGTACCGTTTACTCCGTCACCCCGACGTTAAATTAGAAATAGAACGTAACCATACTTCTGTATTTGTTTTTATATTTCACTTTTGTCAATTTATTATATTTATAATTACTATTGTAACAACCTCAATTATCTCTTATCATTATATTATTATAGTCACTATTTACGTGCATTCACTTTGTTCCTAGCCAATACCCTACCTTTCCCGATTCCCTACGAATCGATAGCTCAGTTGAAAATTGAAAGTAAACGTTTTACTACAAAAATTAACGAAGTGCATTTCTGTATTTTAAATATAACCAGAGCACCTCAGCGACTGGGCTGTCCTTGTCAAAAGCTAGTGGAGGAACTCTTAAGCTGCGAAGCGCCGACAACGGTCGTTTTGCGCTGTGAGAATTGGAGCGCCTTGGCGATTGGGTCGTTCACCTCAGCAACTAGTGGAGGAGTTCCCAAGCAGCATAACGCCTACCTTGGTTGTTTTTGCGCTGTAAGAACAGGAGCGCCTTAGCGATAGGGCAGTTCGCCTCATCAAGGTTGGTTAACATCGAGAGCCTTCAGCGGTTTATAAAACTTAACCGAAAACTATACTTACAATGCATTTCATTAATGTAGATGCCCAAACCTAGACGTTCCCGAAGAGCAGGGAAAAAGGTGCGCGAAAGACGGGAAAAAGCGATCGCCAGAATATTGAGCGGATCCGAACCCTCCCAACCCTCACCATCTTGGTATCCTCAACCCGAACCGTTGTATCACGATTCGTCTCAACCTCAACCACATTCTCAAACCTTCGAATCACCTCCTTCCTATTCTCCGGTCACGGAGGAGGAAAGCACCCAATACAATCACTATTTCCAACCGGAACCCATCCCCGACTCTCCCCCTCCCTACGTGCCCGAAAATCAAGGAACCGAATCACCTATTCCTCCCACTTGGTTCGAAAGTATTCCCGATCAGTATAGAGATCTGTATGCCGATCTCTTACGTAATTTCAATACCCATGAATTTGTAATTCAAGACCCCCCTGAAGTTCCCTCTACAGTAGTCATTAACGAGGTAACTAGTGACTATGATGATGACGATTGTGTTTGCTTGAACTGAGGACCGAATAAACATAATCAACACTATTAAGGATTTCGAATTATTTTCCTTAAACTACCATAGTATTTGTTTTGAAACACGAAAATATAAAGACTAATAGATTCATCCCATTAACCATTGACCCTAGAGCGATCACGGTATTCCCCAGCGTGAGTCCGTGTAGGCGGGCGAGCTAAAAATACCCAACCAAAACAGAACGCATCTTTCAGCGCGAGATTGGTACCTTAGGGCAGCTAATTTTCCGGAAAGCTGCGTAGCTGCGTGTCGCACGTCCTTGACCCTCCGTTTAGGACGTCACACTGAAATAGGGAAATCTGGAAAAAGTGCGAAACTATCGCCTGAATAGCGAAATCTGTCGATTTCAGAGAGAAAACTTACCTTTGCGTCGAAACCATGCCCTTCCAAAATTCTTTTCGATGAAATTCTCGATGCCATTCGAATTTTCACGTCAATTTACACGGAAAATGCGGTCTCTCGTTTCTGAAATAGGGAAATCTGGAAAAAGTGCGAAACTATCGCCTGAATAGCGAAATCTGTCGATTTCAGAGAGAAAACTTACCTTTGCGTCGAAACCATGCCCTTCCAAAATTCTTTTCGATGAAATTCTCGATGCCATTCGAATTTTCACGTCAATTTACACGGAAAATGCGGTCTCTCGTTTCTGAAATAGGGAAATCTGGAAAAAGTGCGAAACTATCGCCTGAATAGCGAAATCTGTCGATTTCAGAGAGAAAACTTACCTTTGCGTCGAAACCATGCCCTTCCAAAATTCTTTTCGATGAAATTCTCGATGCCATTCGAATTTTCACGTCAATTTACACGGAAAATGCGGTCTCTCGTTTCTGAAATAGGGAAATCTGGAAAAAGTGCGAAACTATCGCCTGAATAGCGAAATCTGTCGATTTCAGAGAGAAAACTTACCTTTGCGTCGAAACCATGCCCTTCCAAAATTCTTTTCGATGAAATTCTCGATGCCATTCGAATTTTCACGTCAATTTACACGGAAAATGCGGTCTCTCGTTTCTGAAATAGGGAAATCTGGAAAAAGTGCGAAACTATCGCCTGAATAGCGAAATCTGTCGATTTCAGAGAGAAAACTTACCTTTGCGTCGAAACCATGCCCTTCCAAAATTCTTTTCGATGAAATTCTCGATGCCATTCGAATTTTCACGTCAATTTACACGGAAAATGCGGTCTCTCGTTTCTGAAATAGGGAAATCTGGAAAAAGTGCGAAACTATCGCCTGAATAGCGAAATCTGTCGATTTCAGAGAGAAAACTTACCTTTGCGTCGAAACCATGCCCTTCCAAAATTCTTTTCGATGAAATTCTCGATGCCATTCGAATTTTCACGTCAATTTACACGGAAAATGCGGTCTCTCGTTTCTGAAATAGGGAAATCTGGAAAAAGTGCGAAACTATCGCCTGAATAGCGAAATCTGTCGATTTCAGAGAGAAAACTTACCTTTGCGTCGAAACCATGCCCTTCCAAAATTCTTTTCGATGAAATTCTCGATGCCATTCGAATTTTCACGTCAATTTACACGGAAAATGCGGTCTCTCGTTTCTGAAATAGGGAAATCTGGAAAAAGTGCGAAACTATCGCCTGAATAGCGAAATCTGTCGATTTCAGAGAGAAAACTTACCTTTGCGTCGAAACCATGCCCTTCCAAAATTCTTTTCGATGAAATTCTCGATGCCATTCGAATTTTCACGTCAATTTACACGGAAAATGCGGTCTCTCGTTTCTGAAATAGGGAAATCTGGAAAAAGTGCGAAACTATCGCCTGAATAGCGAAATCTGTCGATTTCAGAGAGAAAACTTACCTTTGCGTCGAAACCATGCCCTTCCAAAATTCTTTTCGATGAAATTCTCGATGCCATTCGAATTTTCACGTCAATTTACACGGAAAATGCGGTCTCTCGTTTCTGAAATAGGGAAATCTGGAAAAAGTGCGAAACTATCGCCTGAATAGCGAAATCTGTCGATTTCAGAGAGAAAACTTACCTTTGCGTCGAAACCATGCCCTTCCAAAATTCTTTTCGATGAAATTCTCGATGCCATTCGAATTTTCACGTCAATTTACACGGAAAATGCGGTCTCTCGTTTCTGAAATAGGGAAATCTGGAAAAAGTGCGAAACTATCGCCTGAATAGCGAAATCTGTCGATTTCAGAGAGAAAACTTACCTTTGCGTCGAAACCATGCCCTTCCAAAATTCTTTTCGATGAAATTCTCGATGCCATTCGAATTTTCACGTCAATTTACACGGAAAATGCGGTCTCTCGTTTCTGAAATAGGGAAATCTGGAAAAAGTGCGAAACTATCGCCTGAATAGCGAAATCTGTCGATTTCAGAGAGAAAACTTACCTTTGCGTCGAAACCATGCCCTTCCAAAATTCTTTTCGATGAAATTCTCGATGCCATTCGAATTTTCACGTCAATTTACACGGAAAATGCGGTCTCTCGTTTCTGAAATAGGGAAATCTGGAAAAAGTGCGAAACTATCGCCTGAATAGCGAAATCTGTCGATTTCAGAGAGAAAACTTACCTTTGCGTCGAAACCATGCCCTTCCAAAATTCTTTTCGATGAAATTCTCGATGCCATTCGAATTTTCACGTCAATTTACACGGAAAATGCGGTCTCTCGTTTCTGAAATAGGGAAATCTGGAAAAAGTGCGAAACTATCGCCTGAATAGCGAAATCTGTCGATTTCAGAGAGAAAACTTACCTTTGCGTCGAAACCATGCCCTTCCAAAATTCTTTTCGATGAAATTCTCGATGCCATTCGAATTTTCACGTCAATTTACACGGAAAATGCGGTCTCTCGTTTCTGAAATAGGGAAATCTGGAAAAAGTGCGAAACTATCGCCTGAATAGCGAAATCTGTCGATTTCAGAGAGAAAACTTACCTTTGCGTCGAAACCATGCCCTTCCAAAATTCTTTTCGATGAAATTCTCGATGCCATTCGAATTTTCACGTCAATTTACACGGAAAATGCGGTCTCTCGTTTCTGAAATAGGGAAATCTGGAAAAGTGCGAAACTATCGCCTGAATAGCGAAATCTGTCGATTTCAGAGAGAAAACTTACCTTTGCGTCGAAACCATGCCCTTCCAAAATTCTTTTCGATGAAATTCTCGATGCCATTCGAATTTTCACGTCAATTTACACGGAAAATGCGGTCTCTCGTTTCTGAAATAGGGAAATCTGGAAAAAGTGCGAAACTATCGCCTGAATAGCGAAATCTGTCGATTTCAGAGAGAAAACTTACCTTTGCGTCGAAACCATGCCCTTCCAAAATTCTTTTCGATGAAATTCTCGATGCCATTCGAATTTTCACGTCAATTTACACGGAAAATGCGGTCTCTCGTTTCTGAAATAGGGAAATCTGGAAAAAGTGCGAAACTATCGCCTGAATAGCGAAATCTGTCGATTTCAGAGAGAAAACTTACCTTTGCGTCGAAACCATGCCCTTCCAAAATTCTTTTCGATGAAATTCTCGATGCCATTCGAATTTTCACGTCAATTTACACGGAAAATGCGGTCTCTCGTTTCTGAAATAGGGAAATCTGGAAAAAGTGCGAAACTATCGCCTGAATAGCGAAATCTGTCGATTTCAGAGAGAAAACTTACCTTTGCGTCGAAACCATGCCCTTCCAAAATTCTTTTCGATGAAATTCTCGATGCCATTCGAATTTTCACGTCAATTTACACGGAAAATGCGGTCTCTCGTTTCTGAAATAGGGAAATCTGGAAAAAGTGCGAAACTATCGCCTGAATAGCGAAATCTGTCGATTTCAGAGAGAAAACTTACCTTTGCGTCGAAACCATGCCCTTCCAAAATTCTTTTCGATGAAATTCTCGATGCCATTCGAATTTTCACGTCAATTTACACGGAAAATGCGGTCTCTCGTTTCTGAAATAGGGAAATCTGGAAAAAGTGCGAAACTATCGCCTGAATAGCGAAATCTGTCGATTTCAGAGAGAAAACTTACCTTTGCGTCGAAACCATGCCCTTCCAAAATTCTTTTCGATGAAATTCTCGATGCCATTCGAATTTTCACGTCAATTTACACGGAAAATGCGGTCTCTCGTTTCTGAAATAGGGAAATCTGGAAAAAGTGCGAAACTATCGCCTGAATAGCGAAATCTGTCGATTTCAGAGAGAAAACTTACCTTTGCGTCGAAACCATGCCCTTCCAAAATTCTTTTCGATGAAATTCTCGATGCCATTCGAATTTTCACGTCAATTTACACGGAAAATGCGGTCTCTCGTTTCTGAAATAGGGAAATCTGGAAAAAGTGCGAAACTATCGCCTGAATAGCGAAATCTGTCGATTTCAGAGAGAAAACTTACCTTTGCGTCGAAACCATGCCCTTCCAAAATTCTTTTCGATGAAATTCTCGATGCCATTCGAATTTTCACGTCAATTTACACGGAAAATGCGGTCTCTCGTTTCTGAAATAGGGAAATCTGGAAAAAGTGCGAAACTATCGCCTGAATAGCGAAATCTGTCGATTTCAGAGAGAAAACTTACCTTTGCGTCGAAACCATGCCCTTCCAAAATTCTTTTCGATGAAATTCTCGATGCCATTCGAATTTTCACGTCAATTTACACGGAAAATGCGGTCTCTCGTTTCTGAAATAGGGAAATCTGGAAAAAGTGCGAAACTATCGCCTGAATAGCGAAATCTGTCGATTTCAGAGAGAAAACTTACCTTTGCGTCGAAACCATGCCCTTCCAAAATTCTTTTCGATGAAATTCTCGATGCCATTCGAATTTTCACGTCAATTTACACGGAAAATGCGGTCTCTCGTTTCTGAAATAGGGAAATCTGGAAAAAGTGCGAAACTATCGCCTGAATAGCGAAATCTGTCGATTTCAGAGAGAAAACTTACCTTTGCGTCGAAACCATGCCCTTCCAAAATTCTTTTCGATGAAATTCTCGATGCCATTCGAATTTTCACGTCAATTTACACGGAAAATGCGGTCTCTCGTTTCTGAAATAGGGAAATCTGGAAAAAGTGCGAAACTATCGCCTGAATAGCGAAATCTGTCGATTTCAGAGAGAAAACTTACCTTTGCGTCGAAACCATGCCCTTCCAAAATTCTTTTCGATGAAATTCTCGATGCCATTCGAATTTTCACGTCAATTTACACGGAAAATGCGGTCTCTCGTTTCTGAAATAGGGAAATCTGGAAAAAGTGCGAAACTATCGCCTGAATAGCGAAATCTGTCGATTTCAGAGAGAAAACTTACCTTTGCGTCGAAACCATGCCCTTCCAAAATTCTTTTCGATGAAATTCTCGATGCCATTCGAATTTTCACGTCAATTTACACGGAAAATGCGGTCTCTCGTTTCTGAAATAGGGAAATCTGGAAAAAGTGCGAAACTATCGCCTGAATAGCGAAATCTGTCGATTTCAGAGAGAAAACTTACCTTTGCGTCGAAACCATGCCCTTCCAAAATTCTTTTCGATGAAATTCTCGATGCCATTCGAATTTTCACGTCAATTTACACGGAAAATGCGGTCTCTCGTTTCTGAAATAGGGAAATCTGGAAAAAGTGCGAAACTATCGCCTGAATAGCGAAATCTGTCGATTTCAGAGAGAAAACTTACCTTTGCGTCGAAACCATGCCCTTCCAAAATTCTTTTCGATGAAATTCTCGATGCCATTCGAATTTTCACGTCAATTTACACGGAAAATGCGGTCTCTCGTTTCTGAAATAGGGAAATCTGGAAAAAGTGCGAAACTATCGCCTGAATAGCGAAATCTGTCGATTTCAGAGAGAAAACTTACCTTTGCGTCGAAACCATGCCCTTCCAAAATTCTTTTCGATGAAATTCTCGATGCCATTCGAATTTTCACGTCAATTTACACGGAAAATGCGGTCTCTCGTTTCTGAAATAGGGAAATCTGGAAAAAGTGCGAAACTATCGCCTGAATAGCGAAATCTGTCGATTTCAGAGAGAAAACTTACCTTTGCGTCGAAACCATGCCCTTCCAAAATTCTTTTCGATGAAATTCTCGATGCCATTCGAATTTTCACGTCAATTTACACGGAAAATGCGGTCTCTCGTTTCTGAAATAGGGAAATCTGGAAAAAGTGCGAAACTATCGCCTGAATAGCGAAATCTGTCGATTTCAGAGAGAAAACTTACCTTTGCGTCGAAACCATGCCCTTCCAAAATTCTTTTCGATGAAATTCTCGATGCCATTCGAATTTTCACGTCAATTTACACGGAAAATGCGGTCTCTCGTTTCTGAAATAGGGAAATCTGGAAAAAGTGCGAAACTATCGCCTGAATAGCGAAATCTGTCGATTTCAGAGAGAAAACTTACCTTTGCGTCGAAACCATGCCCTTCCAAAATTCTTTTCGATGAAATTCTCGATGCCATTCGAATTTTCACGTCAATTTACACGGAAAATGCGGTCTCTCGTTTCTGAAATAGGGAAATCTGGAAAAAGTGCGAAACTATCGCCTGAATAGCGAAATCTGTCGATTTCAGAGAGAAAACTTACCTTTGCGTCGAAACCATGCCCTTCCAAAATTCTTTTCGATGAAATTCTCGATGCCATTCGAATTTTCACGTCAATTTACACGGAAAATGCGGTCTCTCGTTTCTGAAATAGGGAAATCTGGAAAAAGTGCGAAACTATCGCCTGAATAGCGAAATCTGTCGATTTCAGAGAGAAAACTTACCTTTGCGTCGAAACCATGCCCTTCCAAAATTCTTTTCGATGAAATTCTCGATGCCATTCGAATTTTCACGTCAATTTACACGGAAAATGCGGTCTCTCGTTTCTGAAATAGGGAAATCTGGAAAAAGTGCGAAACTATCGCCTGAATAGCGAAATCTGTCGATTTCAGAGAGAAAACTTACCTTTGCGTCGAAACCATGCCCTTCCAAAATTCTTTTCGATGAAATTCTCGATGCCATTCGAATTTTCACGTCAATTTACACGGAAAATGCGGTCTCTCGTTTCTGAAATAGGGAAATCTGGAAAAAGTGCGAAACTATCGCCTGAATAGCGAAATCTGTCGATTTCAGAGAGAAAACTTACCTTTGCGTCGAAACCATGCCCTTCCAAAATTCTTTTCGATGAAATTCTCGATGCCATTCGAATTTTCACGTCAATTTACACGGAAAATGCGGTCTCTCGTTTCTGAAATAGGGAAATCTGGAAAAAGTGCGAAACTATCGCCTGAATAGCGAAATCTGTCGATTTCAGAGAGAAAACTTACCTTTGCGTCGAAACCATGCCCTTCCAAAATTCTTTTCGATGAAATTCTCGATGCCATTCGAATTTTCACGTCAATTTACACGGAAAATGCGGTCTCTCGTTTCTGAAATAGGGAAATCTGGAAAAAGTGCGAAACTATCGCCTGAATAGCGAAATCTGTCGATTTCAGAGAGAAAACTTACCTTTGCGTCGAAACCATGCCCTTCCAAAATTCTTTTCGATGAAATTCTCGATGCCATTCGAATTTTCACGTCAATTTACACGGAAAATGCGGTCTCTCGTTTCTGAAATAGGGAAATCTGGAAAAAGTGCGAAACTATCGCCTGAATAGCGAAATCTGTCGATTTCAGAGAGAAAACTTACCTTTGCGTCGAAACCATGCCCTTCCAAAATTCTTTTCGATGAAATTCTCGATGCCATTCGAATTTTCACGTCAATTTACACGGAAAATGCGGTCTCTCGTTTCTGAAATAGGGAAATCTGGAAAAAGTGCGAAACTATCGCCTGAATAGCGAAATCTGTCGATTTCAGAGAGAAAACTTACCTTTGCGTCGAAACCATGCCCTTCCAAAATTCTTTTCGATGAAATTCTCGATGCCATTCGAATTTTCACGTCAATTTACACGGAAAATGCGGTCTCTCGTTTCTGAAATAGGGAAATCTGGAAAAAGTGCGAAACTATCGCCTGAATAGCGAAATCTGTCGATTTCAGAGAGAAAACTTACCTTTGCGTCGAAACCATGCCCTTCCAAAATTCTTTTCGATGAAATTCTCGATGCCATTCGAATTTTCACGTCAATTTACACGGAAAATGCGGTCTCTCGTTTCTGAAATAGGGAAATCTGGAAAAAGTGCGAAACTATCGCCTGAATAGCGAAATCTGTCGATTTCAGAGAGAAAACTTACCTTTGCGTCGAAACCATGCCCTTCCAAAATTCTTTTCGATGAAATTCTCGATGCCATTCGAATTTTCACGTCAATTTACACGGAAAATGCGGTCTCTCGTTTCTGAAATAGGGAAATCTGGAAAAAGTGCGAAACTATCGCCTGAATAGCGAAATCTGTCGATTTCAGAGAGAAAACTTACCTTTGCGTCGAAACCATGCCCTTCCAAAATTCTTTTC
>CAJUYC020000076.1:0-19820 GCA_910591585.2 Nysson spinosus | reverse complement strand
ATTTCATCGAAAAGAATTTTGGAAGGGCATGGTTTCGACGCAAAGGTAAGTTTTCTCTCTGAAATCGACAGATTTCGCTATTCAGGCGATAGTTTCGCACTTTTTCCAGATTTCCCTATTTCAGAAACGAGAGACCGCATTTTCCGTGTAAATTGACGTGAAAATTCGAATGGCATCGAGAATTTCATCGAAAAGAATTTTGGAAGGGCATGGTTTCGACGCAAAGGTAAGTTTTCTCTCTGAAATCGACAGATTTCGCTATTCAGGCGATAGTTTCGCACTTTTTCCAGATTTCCCTATTTCAGAAACGAGAGACCGCATTTTCCGTGTAAATTGACGTGAAAATTCGAATGGCATCGAGAATTTCATCGAAAAGAATTTTGGAAGGGCATGGTTTCGACGCAAAGGTAAGTTTTCTCTCTGAAATCGACAGATTTCGCTATTCAGGCGATAGTTTCGCACTTTTTCCAGATTTCCCTATTTCAGAAACGAGAGACCGCATTTTCCGTGTAAATTGACGTGAAAATTCGAATGGCATCGAGAATTTCATCGAAAAGAATTTTGGAAGGGCATGGTTTCGACGCAAAGGTAAGTTTTCTCTCTGAAATCGACAGATTTCGCTATTCAGGCGATAGTTTCGCACTTTTTCCAGATTTCCCTATTTCAGAAACGAGAGACCGCATTTTCCGTGTAAATTGACGTGAAAATTCGAATGGCATCGAGAATTTCATCGAAAAGAATTTTGGAAGGGCATGGTTTCGACGCAAAGGTAAGTTTTCTCTCTGAAATCGACAGATTTCGCTATTCAGGCGATAGTTTCGCACTTTTTCCAGATTTCCCTATTTCAGAAACGAGAGACCGCATTTTCCGTGTAAATTGACGTGAAAATTCGAATGGCATCGAGAATTTCATCGAAAAGAATTTTGGAAGGGCATGGTTTCGACGCAAAGGTAAGTTTTCTCTCTGAAATCGACAGATTTCGCTATTCAGGCGATAGTTTCGCACTTTTTCCAGATTTCCCTATTTCAGAAACGAGAGACCGCATTTTCCGTGTAAATTGACGTGAAAATTCGAATGGCATCGAGAATTTCATCGAAAAGAATTTTGGAAGGGCATGGTTTCGACGCAAAGGTAAGTTTTCTCTCTGAAATCGACAGATTTCGCTATTCAGGCGATAGTTTCGCACTTTTTCCAGATTTCCCTATTTCAGAAACGAGAGACCGCATTTTCCGTGTAAATTGACGTGAAAATTCGAATGGCATCGAGAATTTCATCGAAAAGAATTTTGGAAGGGCATGGTTTCGACGCAAAGGTAAGTTTTCTCTCTGAAATCGACAGATTTCGCTATTCAGGCGATAGTTTCGCACTTTTTCCAGATTTCCCTATTTCAGAAACGAGAGACCGCATTTTCCGTGTAAATTGACGTGAAAATTCGAATGGCATCGAGAATTTCATCGAAAAGAATTTTGGAAGGGCATGGTTTCGACGCAAAGGTAAGTTTTCTCTCTGAAATCGACAGATTTCGCTATTCAGGCGATAGTTTCGCACTTTTTCCAGATTTCCCTATTTCAGAAACGAGAGACCGCATTTTCCGTGTAAATTGACGTGAAAATTCGAATGGCATCGAGAATTTCATCGAAAAGAATTTTGGAAGGGCATGGTTTCGACGCAAAGGTAAGTTTTCTCTCTGAAATCGACAGATTTCGCTATTCAGGCGATAGTTTCGCACTTTTTCCAGATTTCCCTATTTCAGAAACGAGAGACCGCATTTTCCGTGTAAATTGACGTGAAAATTCGAATGGCATCGAGAATTTCATCGAAAAGAATTTTGGAAGGGCATGGTTTCGACGCAAAGGTAAGTTTTCTCTCTGAAATCGACAGATTTCGCTATTCAGGCGATAGTTTCGCACTTTTTCCAGATTTCCCTATTTCAGAAACGAGAGACCGCATTTTCCGTGTAAATTGACGTGAAAATTCGAATGGCATCGAGAATTTCATCGAAAAGAATTTTGGAAGGGCATGGTTTCGACGCAAAGGTAAGTTTTCTCTCTGAAATCGACAGATTTCGCTATTCAGGCGATAGTTTCGCACTTTTTCCAGATTTCCCTATTTCAGAAACGAGAGACCGCATTTTCCGTGTAAATTGACGTGAAAATTCGAATGGCATCGAGAATTTCATCGAAAAGAATTTTGGAAGGGCATGGTTTCGACGCAAAGGTAAGTTTTCTCTCTGAAATCGACAGATTTCGCTATTCAGGCGATAGTTTCGCACTTTTTCCAGATTTCCCTATTTCAGAAACGAGAGACCGCATTTTCCGTGTAAATTGACGTGAAAATTCGAATGGCATCGAGAATTTCATCGAAAAGAATTTTGGAAGGGCATGGTTTCGACGCAAAGGTAAGTTTTCTCTCTGAAATCGACAGATTTCGCTATTCAGGCGATAGTTTCGCACTTTTTCCAGATTTCCCTATTTCAGAAACGAGAGACCGCATTTTCCGTGTAAATTGACGTGAAAATTCGAATGGCATCGAGAATTTCATCGAAAAGAATTTTGGAAGGGCATGGTTTCGACGCAAAGGTAAGTTTTCTCTCTGAAATCGACAGATTTCGCTATTCAGGCGATAGTTTCGCACTTTTTCCAGATTTCCCTATTTCAGAAACGAGAGACCGCATTTTCCGTGTAAATTGACGTGAAAATTCGAATGGCATCGAGAATTTCATCGAAAAGAATTTTGGAAGGGCATGGTTTCGACGCAAAGGTAAGTTTTCTCTCTGAAATCGACAGATTTCGCTATTCAGGCGATAGTTTCGCACTTTTTCCAGATTTCCCTATTTCAGAAACGAGAGACCGCATTTTCCGTGTAAATTGACGTGAAAATTCGAATGGCATCGAGAATTTCATCGAAAAGAATTTTGGAAGGGCATGGTTTCGACGCAAAGGTAAGTTTTCTCTCTGAAATCGACAGATTTCGCTATTCAGGCGATAGTTTCGCACTTTTTCCAGATTTCCCTATTTCAGAAACGAGAGACCGCATTTTCCGTGTAAATTGACGTGAAAATTCGAATGGCATCGAGAATTTCATCGAAAAGAATTTTGGAAGGGCATGGTTTCGACGCAAAGGTAAGTTTTCTCTCTGAAATCGACAGATTTCGCTATTCAGGCGATAGTTTCGCACTTTTTCCAGATTTCCCTATTTCAGAAACGAGAGACCGCATTTTCCGTGTAAATTGACGTGAAAATTCGAATGGCATCGAGAATTTCATCGAAAAGAATTTTGGAAGGGCATGGTTTCGACGCAAAGGTAAGTTTTCTCTCTGAAATCGACAGATTTCGCTATTCAGGCGATAGTTTCGCACTTTTTCCAGATTTCCCTATTTCAGAAACGAGAGACCGCATTTTCCGTGTAAATTGACGTGAAAATTCGAATGGCATCGAGAATTTCATCGAAAAGAATTTTGGAAGGGCATGGTTTCGACGCAAAGGTAAGTTTTCTCTCTGAAATCGACAGATTTCGCTATTCAGGCGATAGTTTCGCACTTTTTCCAGATTTCCCTATTTCAGAAACGAGAGACCGCATTTTCCGTGTAAATTGACGTGAAAATTCGAATGGCATCGAGAATTTCATCGAAAAGAATTTTGGAAGGGCATGGTTTCGACGCAAAGGTAAGTTTTCTCTCTGAAATCGACAGATTTCGCTATTCAGGCGATAGTTTCGCACTTTTTCCAGATTTCCCTATTTCAGAAACGAGAGACCGCATTTTCCGTGTAAATTGACGTGAAAATTCGAATGGCATCGAGAATTTCATCGAAAAGAATTTTGGAAGGGCATGGTTTCGACGCAAAGGTAAGTTTTCTCTCTGAAATCGACAGATTTCGCTATTCAGGCGATAGTTTCGCACTTTTTCCAGATTTCCCTATTTCAGAAACGAGAGACCGCATTTTCCGTGTAAATTGACGTGAAAATTCGAATGGCATCGAGAATTTCATCGAAAAGAATTTTGGAAGGGCATGGTTTCGACGCAAAGGTAAGTTTTCTCTCTGAAATCGACAGATTTCGCTATTCAGGCGATAGTTTCGCACTTTTTCCAGATTTCCCTATTTCAGAAACGAGAGACCGCATTTTCCGTGTAAATTGACGTGAAAATTCGAATGGCATCGAGAATTTCATCGAAAAGAATTTTGGAAGGGCATGGTTTCGACGCAAAGGTAAGTTTTCTCTCTGAAATCGACAGATTTCGCTATTCAGGCGATAGTTTCGCACTTTTTCCAGATTTCCCTATTTCAGAAACGAGAGACCGCATTTTCCGTGTAAATTGACGTGAAAATTCGAATGGCATCGAGAATTTCATCGAAAAGAATTTTGGAAGGGCATGGTTTCGACGCAAAGGTAAGTTTTCTCTCTGAAATCGACAGATTTCGCTATTCAGGCGATAGTTTCGCACTTTTTCCAGATTTCCCTATTTCAGAAACGAGAGACCGCATTTTCCGTGTAAATTGACGTGAAAATTCGAATGGCATCGAGAATTTCATCGAAAAGAATTTTGGAAGGGCATGGTTTCGACGCAAAGGTAAGTTTTCTCTCTGAAATCGACAGATTTCGCTATTCAGGCGATAGTTTCGCACTTTTTCCAGATTTCCCTATTTCAGAAACGAGAGACCGCATTTTCCGTGTAAATTGACGTGAAAATTCGAATGGCATCGAGAATTTCATCGAAAAGAATTTTGGAAGGGCATGGTTTCGACGCAAAGGTAAGTTTTCTCTCTGAAATCGACAGATTTCGCTATTCAGGCGATAGTTTCGCACTTTTTCCAGATTTCCCGTATTTCAGAAACGAGAGACCGCATTTTCCGTGTAAATTGACGTGAAAATTCGAATGGCATCGAGAATTTCATCGAAAAGAATTTTGGAAGGGCATGGTTTCGACGCAAAGGTAAGTTTTCTCTCTGAAATCGACAGATTTCGCTATTCAGGCGATAGTTTCGCACTTTTTCCAGATTTCCCTATTTCAGAAACGAGAGACCGCATTTTCCGTGTAAATTGACGTGAAAATTCGAATGGCATCGAGAATTTCATCGAAAAGAATTTTGGAAGGGCATGGTTTCGACGCAAAGGTAAGTTTTCTCTCTGAAATCGACAGATTTCGCTATTCAGGCGATAGTTTCGCACTTTTTCCAGATTTCCCTATTTCAGAAACGAGAGACCGCATTTTCCGTGTAAATTGACGTGAAAATTCGAATGGCATCGAGAATTTCATCGAAAAGAATTTTGGAAGGGCATGGTTTCGACGCAAAGGTAAGTTTTCTCTCTGAAATCGACAGATTTCGCTATTCAGGCGATAGTTTCGCACTTTTTCCAGATTTCCCTATTTCAGAAACGAGAGACCGCATTTTCCGTGTAAATTGACGTGAAAATTCGAATGGCATCGAGAATTTCATCGAAAAGAATTTTGGAAGGGCATGGTTTCGACGCAAAGGTAAGTTTTCTCTCTGAAATCGACAGATTTCGCTATTCAGGCGATAGTTTCGCACTTTTTCCAGATTTCCCTATTTCAGAAACGAGAGACCGCATTTTCCGTGTAAATTGACGTGAAAATTCGAATGGCATCGAGAATTTCATCGAAAAGAATTTTGGAAGGGCATGGTTTCGACGCAAAGGTAAGTTTTCTCTCTGAAATCGACAGATTTCGCTATTCAGGCGATAGTTTCGCACTTTTTCCAGATTTCCCTATTTCAGAAACGAGAGACCGCATTTTCCGTGTAAATTGACGTGAAAATTCGAATGGCATCGAGAATTTCATCGAAAAGAATTTTGGAAGGGCATGGTTTCGACGCAAAGGTAAGTTTTCTCTCTGAAATCGACAGATTTCGCTATTCAGGCGATAGTTTCGCACTTTTTCCAGATTTCCCTATTTCAGAAACGAGAGACCGCATTTTCCGTGTAAATTGACGTGAAAATTCGAATGGCATCGAGAATTTCATCGAAAAGAATTTTGGAAGGGCATGGTTTCGACGCAAAGGTAAGTTTTCTCTCTGAAATCGACAGATTTCGCATTTCAGGCGATAGTTTCGCACTTTTTCCAGATTTCCCTATTTCAGAAACGAGAGACCGCATTTTCCGTGTAAATTGACGTGAAAATTCGAATGGCATCGAGAATTTCATCGAAAAGAATTTTGGAAGGGCATGGTTTCGACGCAAAGGTAAGTTTTCTCTCTGAAATCGACAGATTTCGCATTTCAGGCGATAGTTTCGCACTTTTTCCAGATTTCCCTATTTCAGAAACGAGAGACCGCATTTTCCGTGTAAATTGACGTGAAAATTCGAATGGCATCGAGAATTTCATCGAAAAGAATTTTGGAAGGGCATGGTTTCGACGCAAAGGTAAGTTTTCTCTCTGAAATCGACAGATTTCGCATTTCAGGCGATAGTTTCGCACTTTTTCCAGATTTCCCTATTTCAGAAACGAGAGACCGCATTTTCCGTGTAAATTGACGTGAAAATTCGAATGGCATCGAGAATTTCATCGAAAAGAATTTTGGAAGGGCATGGTTTCGACGCAAAGGTAAGTTTTCTCTCTGAAATCGACAGATTTCGCATTTCAGGCGATAGTTTCGCACTTTTTCCAGATTTCCCTATTTCAGAAACGAGAGACCGCATTTTCCGTGTAAATTGACGTGAAAATTCGAATGGCATCGAGAATTTCATCGAAAAGAATTTTGGAAGGGCATGGTTTCGACGCAAAGGTAAGTTTTCTCTCTGAAATCGACAGATTTCGCATTTCAGAGCGATAGTTTCGCACTTTTTCCAGATTTCCCTATTTCAGAAACGAGAGACCGCATTTTCCGTGTAAATTGACGTGAAAATTCGAATGGCATCGAGAATTTCATCGAAAAGAATTTTGGAAGGGCATGGTTTCGACGCAAAGGTAAGTTTTCTCTCTGAAATCGACAGATTTCGCATTTCAGGCGATAGTTTCGCACTTTTTCCAGATTTCCCTATTTCAGAAACGAGAGACCGCATTTTCCGTGTAAATTGACGTGAAAATTCGAATGGCATCGAGAATTTCATCGAAAAGAATTTTGGAAGGGCATGGTTTCGACGCAAAGGTAAGTTTTCTCTCTGAAATCGACAGATTTCGCATTTCAGGCGATAGTTTCGCACTTTTTCCAGATTTCCCTATTTCAGAAACGAGAGACCGCATTTTCCGTGTAAATTGACGTGAAAATTCGAATGGCATCGAGAATTTCATCGAAAAGAATTTTGGAAGGGCATGGTTTCGACGCAAAGGTAAGTTTTCTCTCTGAAATCGACAGATTTCGCATTTCAGGCGATAGTTTCGCACTTTTTCCAGATTTCCCTATTTCAGAAACGAGAGACCGCATTTTCCGTGTAAATTGACGTGAAAATTCGAATGGCATCGAGAATTTCATCGAAAAGAATTTTGGAAGGGCATGGTTTCGACGCAAAGGTAAGTTTTCTCTCTGAAATCGACAGATTTCGCATTTCAGGCGATAGTTTCGCACTTTTTCCAGATTTCCCTATTTCAGAAACGAGAGACCGCATTTTCCGTGTAAATTGACGTGAAAATTCGAATGGCATCGAGAATTTCATCGAAAAGAATTTTGGAAGGGCATGGTTTCGACGCAAAGGTAAGTTTTCTCTCTGAAATCGACAGATTTCGCATTTCAGGCGATAGTTTCGCACTTTTTCCAGATTTCCCTATTTCAGAAACGAGAGACCGCATTTTCCGTGTAAATTGACGTGAAAATTCGAATGGCATCGAGAATTTCATCGAAAAGAATTTTGGAAGGGCATGGTTTCGACGCAAAGGTAAGTTTTCTCTCTGAAATCGACAGATTTCGCATTTCAGGCGATAGTTTCGCACTTTTTCCAGATTTCCCTATTTCAGAAACGAGAGACCGCATTTTCCGTGTAAATTGACGTGAAAATTCGAATGGCATCGAGAATTTCATCGAAAAGAATTTTGGAAGGGCATGGTTTCGACGCAAAGGTAAGTTTTCTCTCTGAAATCGACAGATTTCGCATTTCAGGCGATAGTTTCGCACTTTTTCCAGATTTCCCTATTTCAGAAACGAGAGACCGCATTTTCCGTGTAAATTGACGTGAAAATTCGAATGGCATCGAGAATTTCATCGAAAAGAATTTTGGAAGGGCATGGTTTCGACGCAAAGGTAAGTTTTCTCTCTGAAATCGACAGATTTCGCATTTCAGGCGATAGTTTCGCACTTTTTCCAGATTTCCCTATTTCAGAAACGAGAGACCGCATTTTCCGTGTAAATTGACGTGAAAATTCGAATGGCATCGAGAATTTCATCGAAAAGAATTTTGGAAGGGCATGGTTTCGACGCAAAGGTAAGTTTTCTCTCTGAAATCGACAGATTTCGCATTTCAGGCGATAGTTTCGCACTTTTTCCAGATTTCCCTATTTCAGAAACGAGAGACCGCATTTTCCGTGTAAATTGACGTGAAAATTCGAATGGCATCGAGAATTTCATCGAAAAGAATTTTGGAAGGGCATGGTTTCGACGCAAAGGTAAGTTTTCTCTCTGAAATCGACAGATTTCGCATTTCAGGCGATAGTTTCGCACTTTTTCCAGATTTCCCTATTTCAGAAACGAGAGACCGCATTTTCCGTGTAAATTGACGTGAAAATTCGAATGGCATCGAGAATTTCATCGAAAAGAATTTTGGAAGGGCATGGTTTCGACGCAAAGGTAAGTTTTCTCTCTGAAATCGACAGATTTCGCATTTCAGGCGATAGTTTCGCACTTTTTCCAGATTTCCCTATTTCAGAAACGAGAGACCGCATTTTCCGTGTAAATTGACGTGAAAATTCGAATGGCATCGAGAATTTCATCGAAAAGAATTTTGGAAGGGCATGGTTTCGACGCAAAGGTAAGTTTTCTCTCTGAAATCGACAGATTTCGCATTTCAGGCGATAGTTTCGCACTTTTTCCAGATTTCCCTATTTCAGAAACGAGAGACCGCATTTTCCGTGTAAATTGACGTGAAAATTCGAATGGCATCGAGAATTTCATCGAAAAGAATTTTGGAAGGGCATGGTTTCGACGCAAAGGTAAGTTTTCTCTCTGAAATCGACAGATTTCGCATTTCAGGCGATAGTTTCGCACTTTTTCCAGATTTCCCTATTTCAGAAACGAGAGACCGCATTTTCCGTGTAAATTGACGTGAAAATTCGAATGGCATCGAGAATTTCATCGAAAAGAATTTTGGAAGGGCATGGTTTCGACGCAAAGGTAAGTTTTCTCTCTGAAATCGACAGATTTCGCATTTCAGGCGATAGTTTCGCACTTTTTCCAGATTTCCCTATTTCAGAAACGAGAGACCGCATTTTCCGTGTAAATTGACGTGAAAATTCGAATGGCATCGAGAATTTCATCGAAAAGAATTTTGGAAGGGCATGGTTTCGACGCAAAGGTAAGTTTTCTCTCTGAAATCGACAGATTTCGCATTTCAGGCGATAGTTTCGCACTTTTTCCAGATTTCCCTATTTCAGAAACGAGAGACCGCATTTTCCGTGTAAATTGACGTGAAAATTCGAATGGCATCGAGAATTTCATCGAAAAGAATTTTGGAAGGGCATGGTTTCGACGCAAAGGTAAGTTTTCTCTCTGAAATCGACAGATTTCGCATTTCAGGCGATAGTTTCGCACTTTTTCCAGATTTCCCTATTTCAGAAACGAGAGACCGCATTTTCCGTGTAAATTGACGTGAAAATTCGAATGGCATCGAGAATTTCATCGAAAAGAATTTTGGAAGGGCATGGTTTCGACGCAAAGGTAAGTTTTCTCTCTGAAATCGACAGATTTCGCATTTCAGGCGATAGTTTCGCACTTTTTCCAGATTTCCCTATTTCAGAAACGAGAGACCGCATTTTCCGTGTAAATTGACGTGAAAATTCGAATGGCATCGAGAATTTCATCGAAAAGAATTTTGGAAGGGCATGGGACGCAAAGGTAAGTTTTCTCTCTGAAATCGACAGATTTCGCTATTCAGGCGATAGTTTCGCACTTTTTCCAGATTTCCCTATTTCAGAAACGAGAGACCGCATTTTCCGTGTAAATTGACGTGAAAATTCGAATGGCATCGAGAATTTCATCGAAAAGAATTTTGGAAGGGCATGGTTTCGACGCAAAGGTAAGTTTTCTCTCTGAAATCGACAGATTTCGCTATTCAGGCGATAGTTTCGCACTTTTTCCAGATTTCCCTATTTCAGAAACGAGAGACCGCATTTTCCGTGTAAATTGACGTGAAAATTCGAATGGCATCGAGAATTTCATCGAAAAGAATTTTGGAAGGGCATGGTTTCGACGCAAAGGTAAGTTTTCTCTCTGAAATCGACAGATTTCGCTATTCAGGCGATAGTTTCGCACTTTTTCCAGATTTCCCTATTTCAGAAACGAGAGACCGCATTTTCCGTGTAAATTGACGTGAAAATTCGAATGGCATCGAGAATTTCATCGAAAAGAATTTTGGAAGGGCATGGTTTCGACGCAAAGGTAAGTTTTCTCTCTGAAATCGACAGATTTCGCTATTCCGGCGATAGTTTCGCACTTTTTCCAGATTTCCCTATTTCAGAAACGAGAGACCGCATTTTCCGTGTAAATTGACGTGAAAATTCGAATGGCATCGAGAATTTCATCGAAAAGAATTTTGGAAGGGCATGGTTTCGACGCAAAGGTAAGTTTTCTCTCTGAAATCGACAGATTTCGCTATTCAGGCGATAGTTTCGCACTTTTTCCAGATTTCCCTATTTCAGAAACGAGAGACCGCATTTTCCGTGTAAATTGACGTGAAAATTCGAATGGCATCGAGAATTTCATCGAAAAGAATTTTGGAAGGGCATGGTTTCGACGCAAAGGTAAGTTTTCTCTCTGAAATCGACAGATTTCGCTATTCAGGCGATAGTTTCGCACTTTTTCCAGATTTCCCTATTTCAGAAACGAGAGACCGCATTTTCCGTGTAAATTGACGTGAAAATTCGAATGGCATCGAGAATTTCATCGAAAAGAATTTTGGAAGGGCATGGTTTCGACGCAAAGGTAAGTTTTCTCTCTGAAATCGACAGATTTCGCTATTCAGGCGATAGTTTCGCACTTTTTCCAGATTTCCCTATTTCAGAAACGAGAGACCGCATTTTCCGTGTAAATTGACGTGAAAATTCGAATGGCATCGAGAATTTCATCGAAAAGAATTTTGGAAGGGCATGGTTTCGACGCAAAGGTAAGTTTTCTCTCTGAAATCGACAGATTTCGCTATTCAGGCGATAGTTTCGCACTTTTTCCAGATTTCCCTATTTCAGAAACGAGAGACCGCATTTTCCGTGTAAATTGACGTGAAAATTCGAATGGCATCGAGAATTTCATCGAAAAGAATTTTGGAAGGGCATGGTTTCGACGCAAAGGTAAGTTTTCTCTCTGAAATCGACAGATTTCGCTATTCAGGCGATAGTTTCGCACTTTTTCCAGATTTCCCTATTTCAGAAACGAGAGACCGCATTTTCCGTGTAAATTGACGTGAAAATTCGAATGGCATCGAGAATTTCATCGAAAAGAATTTTGGAAGGGCATGGTTTCGACGCAAAGGTAAGTTTTCTCTCTGAAATCGACAGATTTCGCTATTCAGGCGATAGTTTCGCACTTTTTCCAGATTTCCCTATTTCAGAAACGAGAGACCGCATTTTCCGTGTAAATTGACGTGAAAATTCGAATGGCATCGAGAATTTCATCGAAAAGAATTTTGGAAGGGCATGGTTTCGACGCAAAGGTAAGTTTTCTCTCTGAAATCGACAGATTTCGCTATTCAGGCGATAGTTTCGCACTTTTTCCAGATTTCCCTATTTCAGAAACGAGAGACCGCATTTTCCGTGTAAATTGACGTGAAAATTCGAATGGCATCGAGAATTTCATCGAAAAGAATTTTGGAAGGGCATGGTTTCAACGCAAAGGTAAGTTTTCTCTCTGAAATCGACAGATTTCGCTATTCAGGCGATAGTTTCGCACTTTTTCCAGATTTCCCTATTTCAGAAACGAGAGACCGCATTTTCCGTGTAAATTGACGTGAAAATTCGAATGGCATCGAGAATTTCATCGAAAAGAATTTTGGAAGGGCATGGTTTCGACGCAAAGGTAAGTTTTCTCTCTGAAATCGACAGATTTCGCTATTCAGGCGATAGTTTCGCACTTTTTCCAGATTTCCCTATTTCAGAAACGAGAGACCGCATTTTCCGTGTAAATTGACGTGAAAATTCGAATGGCATCGAGAATTTCATCGAAAAGAATTTTGGAAGGGCATGGTTTCGACGCAAAGGTAAGTTTTCTCTCTGAAATCGACAGATTTCGCTATTCAGGCGATAGTTTCGCACTTTTTCCAGATTTCCCTATTTCAGAAACGAGAGACCGCATTTTCCGTGTAAATTGACGTGAAAATTCGAATGGCATCGAGAATTTCATCGAAAAGAATTTTGGAAGGGCATGGTTTCGACGCAAAGGTAAGTTTTCTCTCTGAAATCGACAGATTTCGCTATTCAGGCGATAGTTTCGCACTTTTTCCAGATTTCCCTATTTCAGAAACGAGAGACCGCATTTTCCGTGTAAATTGACGTGAAAATTCGAATGGCATCGAGAATTTCATCGAAAAGAATTTTGGAAGGGCATGGTTTCGACGCAAAGGTAAGTTTTCTCTCTGAAATCGACAGATTTCGCTATTCAGGCGATAGTTTCGCACTTTTTCCAGATTTCCCTATTTCAGAAACGAGAGACCGCATTTTCCGTGTAAATTGACGTGAAAATTCGAATGGCATCGAGAATTTCATCGAAAAGAATTTTGGAAGGGCATGGTTTCGACGCAAAGGTAAGTTTTCTCTCTGAAATCGACAGATTTCGCTATTCAGGCGATAGTTTCGCACTTTTTCCAGATTTCCCTATTTCAGAAACGAGAGACCGCATTTTCCGTGTAAATTGACGTGAAAATTCGAATGGCATCGAGAATTTCATCGAAAAGAATTTTGGAAGGGCATGGTTTCGACGCAAAGGTAAGTTTTCTCTCTGAAATCGACAGATTTCGCTATTCAGGCGATAGTTTCGCACTTTTTCCAGATTTCCCTATTTCAGAAACGAGAGACCGCATTTTCCGTGTAAATTGACGTGAAAATTCGAATGGCATCGAGAATTTCATCGAAAAGAATTTTGGAAGGGCATGGTTTCGACGCAAAGGTAAGTTTTCTCTCTGAAATCGACAGATTTCGCTATTCAGGCGATAGTTTCGCACTTTTTCCAGATTTCCCTATTTCAGAAACGAGAGACCGCATTTTCCGTGTAAATTGACGTGAAAATTCGAATGGCATCGAGAATTTCATCGAAAAGAATTTTGGAAGGGCATGGTTTCGACGGTGTGACGGTCGCGTCACCCGGCACCCTTACATACACACATATACATATATACATATATATACATTTGTACATGAGCCTTCCAGAACATAGCCTTTACTAGGAAACCCTCTAAAAGAGAACAAGTAACTTAAAGAACAGAGCCTTCACTAGGAAACTCCCTAAAAGAGAACAAGTAGCTTAAACTCGTTACTAAAGCAATACGATACTCTGGAAGCCTCATCAAAGCTACGGAAGTCATTACTCACTTAAGAGATAAGATACCAAACCAAGCTACGGAAGTCATTACTCACTTAAGAAATAAGATACCACTCCAACAAACCATATATGGAGCTTCGACCAAGGCTTCTTCGCAACAGCCATAAAAGGCTCGTACAATTTAACAGAAAGGTTTTTAACTACCTCTCCGAAATCGTAAAAGTTATACCCTGCATTCGTATGACACACGCTACAAAGTCCACTTTTCTCCGAGTATAAATACGGGCCCCTTTGCCCAGTAAAGTCAGTAACGCGGTAGTTAGCAGTACAGTAACCAGTAACGGAGTAGTACAGCAAGAAGTAAGGAGTCAAGCGCGAAGTAACTCGATAGTCGGAAGAGTAAGAGTCAGTAGAAGTAACGAAGAATCAAACGCGAATCTAATATAACGCAGAGTGTGTCAAACGAAACAGGACAACGAGATCCATACGTAAGTTTAACCATTTGTACTTTAAGCCCAGCAATACCTGGCACATTGTAACGCACCATTGAATATATTAAATATATATATTTTTATACTTATGTTTAACCTAACATAAAGACTTTACACCACTGTTATCCTGCATGAACTGCATAATCTACGGAACGTAGATTCTAACGCATATGAATTGAACTTAGACTCTAACGCGTATTACCTTTGAAATTATAACGAGAATAAGAACGAGTCCCTACGTATCTCGAACATTTATTGAACATCACAGAGTTTCCCTTTGTACCTTAGTACTTAACCATAGCGAAACGATCCCCTACTTTAGTTACGACACCTCACGTACAGGCTCACGGTGAAGATAATCTCTTTTGATCAACGGTCTGATTTTCTACCTCACGAATCTTACAAACTCACGGTTTAATTCTCTATCGTACCAACCTAGAGTAACGGATACCATCACCATATCAACGCGAGATAAGAAAAGATCCACACGTAGAAACTTTAGACACCGACCTTACCGATCTGGGATCACGAGTATTCTACTCTTACCATCCGCAGTCTAAGGATCGAAAGATCATTAAATTTTGTATTAACCAACAGCCAGCGCGGGGCCGTGACACGATTTTTGGTGGCAGCGGTGGGATCTGTTTTTCGCTGCCAGAATAAAAACCTCTTTTCATTAACGTTAAAATCTGGTTAGGAGAGATCCTCTACGCTTGTTCAATATGCCTATCACACTAAAAGACAATGAAACCACAACACAAATCCAAGCTCGTCGCGAATACGCACCGACGCAAAGCCCCACAATTGCCAGTGGCGGTACACCACCACTTATACCGGGACTCGCTAGTACTTCAGGCACCGAAGCCATCATTATTCCTCAAATTACAATCAAAGACGCGATCGAAGCCGTACCAACGTTCGACGGAAGAGCACAAACATTCAGGGCATTTTCCGAAGGTTGCAAGGATGCTAAGGACATGATTCCTCCCCATGCAGAAATAAATCTAGTCAAATTAATTAAAAATCGCCTAAGAGGTAACGCTAAACATGTAGTTACCGGAAAAAGCTTCGTGACCATTGACTCCTTACTCGAATATTTGCAACACCGGTTCTCACCTCCAAAATCAATCTCCTGCCTACAAGGACAGTTAGGAACAATTACGCAATTCCCCTCAGAAGATGTAATTTCCTTCAGTTGCCGAGTGCAACACCTTCTCGACGACATAATCGAGACACATACTCGTATTACCAGAGAAGAAAACACAGCGTTTCGATATGATACGGAAATAGAGGCAATCAAATGTTTCTCGCGCGGTCTGAAAAGGAGCATACGCATAAATCCATCCATTCAGCGCACTTTAGACGACGCCATTCGCTCCGCGATAGAGGCCGAATCCGAAAGCTACCTCATTCAACAATTGCATGAGCGAATTAAGAAGGACGTCGACCGAGCGTATAGATCCGAAGAGAATGCTGTACGACCACAGCGACCGCGAGGAAACTGTTTCTTTTGCAACAAACCGGGTCATTCTGCCGAAACTTGCTGGCTAAAGGAAAGAAACGCACCACGAGGCAACTCGTCCAAGGGAAACGCATTCCAGGAGACTCCATCACCACGAAATACGTCGCAAAAAGTATGCCAATACTGCAACTTCAAAGGACACACAATAGATGAGTGTCGTAAGAAACGATACAACGAACAGCAGAATAGTCGACCAAATTCGGGAAACGGAGCTTCCCTCTCGCCGAACGACGCACGCCGAGAGGAATTATCACCGAGAGTCCGCGTCATAGGTCCCATAGAGGAACAAATACCGTCTACACAATAGATTGCCCGAACGAAGCACCGTCAATACTAATTTCAAAGCCAGAAAACCCACCTATCATTTTTATGATCGATACAGGAGCAGGAGTGAATTTAATTAAAGATAAACTCTATCGAAACAAAGAAGAATATTACAAAGGTTCAGTTAAAATTCGCGGAATAACCACAGGCACAGTATCAACGTTAGGACATGTATTTGTGAATATTTTTGGTATAATTTCAAAATTCCACGTCGTACCGGACGACTTTCCTATGCATCAAGAAGGTATAATCGGAACACCTTACTTAAAGGCAGCCGCAGCCAGTATAGATTACGAACAACAGTGCTTAATTCTTCACGATAAAACTATTCCATTTCTTCAAGATAACGTAATTAAACTACCTGCCCGTACTTCGAAATTAGTATTCATATCTTTAACGAACGACTCTCCAAATGAAGGCTACATGCCAAGCCTAAAAACAGACTCGCAAATTCTTTTGGGTAATGCAATTGTGAACAACTATAACGGTAAAGCAGAACTCTATGCTATCAATACCGGCAGTGAAGATATCACGCTAATCTTTCCTCCCGTACGACTACAAAGGTTGGAAGAAATAGCAGCCCCAAATACGGCTGAAAACACATGCTCACCAGCAGCAACTTCTATTTCGGATCAAGAGAATCCACCACGCAAGGAAAAACTGAAGCATTTTTCCAAAATCACTAGCTCACCAGCAGCAACTTCTATTTCGGATCAAGAGAATCCACCACGCAAGGAAAAACTGAAGCATTTTTCCAAAATCACTAGCTCACGAGAAGCTACTTCTATTTCGGATCAAGGGAATCCACCACGCAAGGAAAAACTGAAGCATTTTTCCAAAATCACTAGCTCACGAGAAGCTACTTCTATTTCGGATCAAGGGAATCCACCACGCAAGGAAAAACTGAAGCATTTTTCCAAAATCACTAGCTCACGAGAAGCTACTTCTAATTCGGATCGCAAGAATCCTCAAAGCAAGGAAAAGCAGAAGCACTTTTTCAAAAATTCAAAAGGAGGACACCATCAAAAGGAACAGAAGAGACAGACGGCAAAACGCGAAACGAACAAAGTTCCCGAAGCAAAGCCAGAACTTCAAGCCATTAGTTCAAATAAAAATTCATCTCTCACCGAGGTCGAGAGTTTAGAACCAAATGCCACTCGAAGCGATTCTCTCTCCTTAGTATCAAAGAAAAATGAACGGGTCGTCGAGATCGTCCCAGTTCTACACTCTTTTACTTCAAAGGATACGTCTTCCAATTCTACAAGCACTCACACTCCAAAACGAGTAAAAGAATTACTTCCGTTACTACGACTCGAGCACTTGAACTCCGAGGAACGCAACGAAGCGGAAAAGTTAATAACGGAATTCGCAAGACAGATTCCACTTACCAGACGAAGCACTGGAAGCCACTACAAAGGCGCATCACAAAATAATTACGGTTGACGATACGCCAATTAATACGAAGCAATACCGCTACCCGCCGGTACATAAAGAAGAAATCCAGAGACAAGTCTCGGACATGCTAAACCAAGGTATAATACAAGAATCAGATTCCGCATACAATTCACCACTATGGGTAGTTCCAAAAAAACCCGATTCGCAAGGAAATAAACGCTGGCGATTAGTTATAGATTTTCGAACATTGAACGAAAAAACAAAAGGCGACGCCTACCCTCTGCCAAACATCACAGAAATCCTCGATCAACTAGGCGGAGCAAAATACTTTTCAATTTTCGACTTAGCCTCAGGATTCCACCAAATACCAATGGATCCACTAGACAAAAATAAAACTGCTTTTTCTACGCCGCATGGTCACTTCGAATATAACCGAATGCCATTTGGATTGAAGAACGCACCCGCCACGTTTCAGCGATTGATGGATCAAACCTTAACAGGTTTGCAAGGCAATGAAATGTTTGTTTATCTGGACGACATCGTAATATACGCAAAATCCCTAGAAGAACACGGAATCAAATTCCGGAAGCTCATAGAACGCCTTCGTAAAGCGAACCTTCAACTACAACCGGATAAATGCGAATTTCTACGAAAGGAAGTTACCTACCTTGGACACATAATTACTGAAAACGGTGTTCAACCCGACCCACGAAAAATAGAAGCAGTACAAAATTTTCCTATTCCAAAAAACGCCAAACATATTAAACAGTTTCTAGGACTAACAGGTTATTATCGAAGATTTATCATGGACTATTCTAAAACGGCAAAACCTTTAACGGAACTACTAAAGAAAAACAATGATTTCGCGTGGACGACGCCACAACAGAACGCTTTCGAAACACTAAGAAATATTCTTTGCGAACAACCAATACTCCAATATCCGGACTTTAACGAAACGTTTAACTTAACGACAGACGCCTCGGGATACGCAGTCGGCGCTGTTCTCAGCCAGGGACCCGTCGGTAAAGATCTACCAATAGCCTATGCGTCTCGTTTATTAAATGGAGCCGAGAAAAACTATTCAACTATTGAAAAAGAACTACTAGCAATAGTCTACGCAGTAAATCATTTTCGACCGTACATCTATGGGAAGAAATTCACACTTCTTACGGATCATCGTCCACTAGTCTGGCTACATAAAGTCAAAGACCCTACATCTCGTCTATTACGTTGGAGATTTAAATTAGACGAATACGAATACAATATCGTCTACAAGCAAGGCAAGGCTAACAGCAACGCCGACGCCCTTTCAAGAAATCCACCAGAAATTTGCACATTTCCATTAACAGAAATAGAACCTGACAGTGAAACATCCACAGAAGATATTTTCGATAGTCCATTTATTAATGCAAGGTTAACAAACCCACAAACTATTCCTGAAATTCAAGAAGAAGAGACAGAAGAGACTAATTCAATTCAGGACGAAGAAGAACCTCCAGATCAAATCGAAACATTCAAATCAACAGAACCAAAGTACATTCGAACACGTAACAACTTCTTACAAGCGAATACTGCAATATGTTTCGTAGACTGTAAAGGACAACCTGTCGATACAGGAAGCCAACTGCTCTATACTCACAAGATTATTAAATTTGATCCAACAAATTTACAGTCGGGAGAGATTACAAGAATTCAAAATAAATCAAAGTTCTATTATTTAATAGCAATACAAAGCACCGAATCATTGAAGCAAGCTTTTAATACCCTATACGAGTTATTAAAACATGATAATCAAACAAGAATTTCAATCTCCGAATCTCCAAAGGGAATACTTACCACCCCTTGGAATACCTTACAGACTGAACTACAAAACCTATCATTACGAGACGTCAAAATATACGTACATTCGAACGAGATAAAAATTCCATTCCGCGAAGACATACTGGAGATTATACAAGAAAATCATAGCACGGTAATCGGAGGACATAAAGGAATGACTAAAACATACGCGCGTATCAAGGATAAATATTTCTGGGAAGGAATGAAACATGATATAAGGAGTTTCGTACGTCAATGCGGCAGTTGTCAAAAACGAAAACTAACTCGTGTAAAGACCAAGCAGCCGATGTTAATCACGGATACGCCACCTGAGCCGTTCCATAAGGTAGCCCTCGATATCGTCGGACCTCTGCCAAACACCGCCCGCGATAACAACTACCTGCTAACCATACAAGACAACCTAACGAAATATTCCATGGCTATACCACTACGAGAGGCCACTTCAGTTCAAATAGCAGGTGCTTTCCTTAAACGCTTCATCTGTCAATTCGGGATTCCTACTTCTATTCTCACTGACCAAGGAACGCCATTCATCGGATCCTTTACGAGATCCTTAACCAAGCTGCTCGGAATAAAACAGCTAAAGTCCACTGCTTTCCATCCGCAAACAAATGGTTCCCT
>CAJUYC020000075.1:0-20751 GCA_910591585.2 Nysson spinosus | reverse complement strand
GTGTAAATTGACGTGAAAATTCGAATGGCATCGAGAATTTCATCGAAAAGAATTTTGGAAGGGCATGGTTTCGACGCAAAGGTAAGTTTTCTCTCTGAAATCGACAGATTTCGCATTTCAGGCGATAGTTTCGCACTTTTTCCAGATTTCCCTATTTCAGAAACGAGAGACCGCATTTTCCGTGTAAATTGACGTGAAAATTCGAATGGCATCGAGAATTTCATCGAAAAGAATTTTGGAAGGGCATGGTTTCGACGCAAAGGTAAGTTTTCTCTCTGAAATCGACAGATTTCGCATTTCAGGCGATAGTTTCGCACTTTTTCCAGATTTCCCTATTTCAGAAACGAGAGACCGCATTTTCCGTGTAAATTGACGTGAAAATTCGAATGGCATCGAGAATTTCATCGAAAAGAATTTTGGAAGGGCATGGTTTCGACGCAAAGGTAAGTTTTCTCTCTGAAATCGACAGATTTCGCATTTCAGGCGATAGTTTCGCACTTTTTCCAGATTTCCCTATTTCAGAAACGAGAGACCGCATTTTCCGTGTAAATTGACGTGAAAATTCGAATGGCATCGAGAATTTCATCGAAAAGAATTTTGGAAGGGCATGGTTTCGACGCAAAGGTAAGTTTTCTCTCTGAAATCGACAGATTTCGCATTTCAGGCGATAGTTTCGCACTTTTTCCAGATTTCCCTATTTCAGAAACGAGAGACCGCATTTTCCGTGTAAATTGACGTGAAAATTCGAATGGCATCGAGAATTTCATCGAAAAGAATTTTGGAAGGGCATGGTTTCGACGCAAAGGTAAGTTTTCTCTCTGAAATCGACAGATTTCGCATTTCAGGCGATAGTTTCGCACTTTTTCCAGATTTCCCTATTTCAGAAACGAGAGACCGCATTTTCCGTGTAAATTGACGTGAAAATTCGAATGGCATCGAGAATTTCATCGAAAAGAATTTTGGAAGGGCATGGTTTCGACGCAAAGGTAAGTTTTCTCTCTGAAATCGACAGATTTCGCATTTCAGGCGATAGTTTCGCACTTTTTCCAGATTTCCCTATTTCAGAAACGAGAGACCGCATTTTCCGTGTAAATTGACGTGAAAATTCGAATGGCATCGAGAATTTCATCGAAAAGAATTTTGGAAGGGCATGGTTTCGACGCAAAGGTAAGTTTTCTCTCTGAAATCGACAGATTTCGCATTTCAGGCGATAGTTTCGCACTTTTTCCAGATTTCCCTATTTCAGAAACGAGAGACCGCATTTTCCGTGTAAATTGACGTGAAAATTCGAATGGCATCGAGAATTTCATCGAAAAGAATTTTGGAAGGGCATGGTTTCGACGCAAAGGTAAGTTTTCTCTCTGAAATCGACAGATTTCGCTATTCAGGCCATAGTTTCGCACTTTTTCCAGATTTCCCTATTTCAGAAACGAGAGACCGCATTTTCCGTGTAAATTGACGTGAAAATTCGAATGGCATCGAGAATTTCATCGAAAAGAATTTTGGAAGGGCATGGTTTCGACGCAAAGGTAAGTTTTCTCTCTGAAATCGACAGATTTCGCATTTCAGGCGATAGTTTCGCACTTTTTCCAGATTTCCCTATTTCAGAAACGAGAGACCGCATTTTCCGTGTAAATTGACGTGAAAATTCGAATGGCATCGAGAATTTCATCGAAAAGAATTTTGGAAGGGCATGGTTTCGACGCAAAGGTAAGTTTTCTCTCTGAAATCGACAGATTTCGCATTTCAGGCGATAGTTTCGCACTTTTTCCAGATTTCCCTATTTCAGAAACGAGAGACCGCATTTTCCGTGTAAATTGACGTGAAAATTCGAATGGCATCGAGAATTTCATCGAAAAGAATTTTGGAAGGGCATGGTTTCGACGCAAAGGTAAGTTTTCTCTCTGAAATCGACAGATTTCGCTATTCAGGCGATAGTTTCGCACTTTTTCCAGATTTCCCTATTTCAGAAACGAGAGACCGCATTTTCCGTGTAAATTGACGTGAAAATTCGAATGGCATCGAGAATTTCATCGAAAAGAATTTTGGAAGGGCATGGTTTCGACGCAAAGGTAAGTTTTCTCTCTGAAATCGACAGATTTCGCATTTCAGGCGATAGTTTCGCACTTTTTCCAGATTTCCCTATTTCAGAAACGAGAGACCGCATTTTCCGTGTAAATTGACGTGAAAATTCGAATGGCATCGAGAATTTCATCGAAAAGAATTTTGGAAGGGCATGGTTTCGACGCAAAGGTAAGTTTTCTCTCTGAAATCGACAGATTTCGCTATTCAGGCGATAGTTTCGCACTTTTTCCAGATTTCCCTATTTCAGAAACGAGAGACCGCATTTTCCGTGTAAATTGACGTGAAAATTCGAATGGCATCGAGAATTTCATCGAAAAGAATTTTGGAAGGGCATGGTTTCGACGCAAAGGTAAGTTTTCTCTCTGAAATCGACAGATTTCGCTATTCAGGCGATAGTTTCGCACTTTTTCCAGATTTCCCTATTTCAGAAACGAGAGACCGCATTTTCCGTGTAAATTGACGTGAAAATTCGAATGGCATCGAGAATTTCATCGAAAAGAATTTTGGAAGGGCATGGTTTCGACGCAAAGGTAAGTTTTCTCTCTGAAATCGACAGATTTCGCTATTCAGGCGATAGTTTCGCACTTTTTCCAGATTTCCCTATTTCAGAAACGAGAGACCGCATTTTCCGTGTAAATTGACGTGAAAATTCGAATGGCATCGAGAATTTCATCGAAAAGAATTTTGGAAGGGCATGGTTTCGACGCAAAGGTAAGTTTTCTCTCTGAAATCGACAGATTTCGCTATTCAGGCGATAGTTTCGCACTTTTTCCAGATTTCCCTATTTCAGAAACGAGAGACCGCATTTTCCGTGTAAATTGACGTGAAAATTCGAATGGCATCGAGAATTTCATCGAAAAGAATTTTGGAAGGGCATGGTTTCGACGCAAAGGTAAGTTTTCTCTCTGAAATCGACAGATTTCGCTATTCAGGCGATAGTTTCGCACTTTTTCCAGATTTCCCTATTTCAGAAACGAGAGACCGCATTTTCCGTGTAAATTGACGTGAAAATTCGAATGGCATCGAGAATTTCATCGAAAAGAATTTTGGAAGGGCATGGTTTCGACGCAAAGGTAAGTTTTCTCTCTGAAATCGACAGATTTCGCATTTCAGGCGATAGTTTCGCACTTTTTCCAGATTTCCCTATTTCAGAAACGAGAGACCGCATTTTCCGTGTAAATTGACGTGAAAATTCGAATGGCATCGAGAATTTCATCGAAAAGAATTTTGGAAGGGCATGGTTTCGACGCAAAGGTAAGTTTTCTCTCTGAAATCGACAGATTTCGCTATTCAGGCGATAGTTTCGCACTTTTTCCAGATTTCCCTATTTCAGAAACGAGAGACCGCATTTTCCGTGTAAATTGACGTGAAAATTCGAATGGCATCGAGAATTTCATCGAAAAGAATTTTGGAAGGGCATGGTTTCGACGCAAAGGTAAGTTTTCTCTCTGAAATCGACAGATTTCGCTATTCAGGCGATAGTTTCGCACTTTTTCCAGATTTCCCTATTTCAGAAACGAGAGACCGCATTTTCCGTGTAAATTGACGTGAAAATTCGAATGGCATCGAGAATTTCATCGAAAAGAATTTTGGAAGGGCATGGTTTCGACGCAAAGGTAAGTTTTCTCTCTGAAATCGACAGATTTCGCTATTCAGGCGATAGTTTCGCACTTTTTCCAGATTTCCCTATTTCAGAAACGAGAGACCGCATTTTCCGTGTAAATTGACGTGAAAATTCGAATGGCATCGAGAATTTCATCGAAAAGAATTTTGGAAGGGCATGGTTTCGACGCAAAGGTAAGTTTTCTCTCTGAAATCGACAGATTTCGCATTTCAGGCGATAGTTTCGCACTTTTTCCAGATTTCCCTATTTCAGAAACGAGAGACCGCATTTTCCGTGTAAATTGACGTGAAAATTCGAATGGCATCGAGAATTTCATCGAAAAGAATTTTGGAAGGGCATGGTTTCGACGCAAAGGTAAGTTTTCTCTCTGAAATCGACAGATTTCGCATTTCAGGCGATAGTTTCGCACTTTTTCCAGATTTCCCTATTTCAGAAACGAGAGACCGCATTTTCCGTGTAAATTGACGTGAAAATTCGAATGGCATCGAGAATTTCATCGAAAAGAATTTTGGAAGGGCATGGTTTCGACGCAAAGGTAAGTTTTCTCTCTGAAATCGACAGATTTCGCATTTCAGGCGATAGTTTCGCACTTTTTCCAGATTTCCCTATTTCAGAAACGAGAGACCGCATTTTCCGTGTAAATTGACGTGAAAATTCGAATGGCATCGAGAATTTCATCGAAAAGAATTTTGGAAGGGCATGGTTTCGACGCAAAGGTAAGTTTTCTCTCTGAAATCGACAGATTTCGCATTTCAGGCGATAGTTTCGCACTTTTTCCAGATTTCCCTATTTCAGAAACGAGAGACCGCATTTTCCGTGTAAATTGACGTGAAAATTCGAATGGCATCGAGAATTTCATCGAAAAGAATTTTGGAAGGGCATGGTTTCGACGCAAAGGTAAGTTTTCTCTCTGAAATCGACAGATTTCGCATTTCAGGCGATAGTTTCGCACTTTTTCCAGATTTCCCTATTTCAGAAACGAGAGACCGCATTTTCCGTGTAAATTGACGTGAAAATTCGAATGGCATCGAGAATTTCATCGAAAAGAATTTTGGAAGGGCATGGTTTCGACGCAAAGGTAAGTTTTCTCTCTGAAATCGACAGATTTCGCATTTCAGGCGATAGTTTCGCACTTTTTCCAGATTTCCCTATTTCAGAAACGAGAGACCGCATTTTCCGTGTAAATTGACGTGAAAATTCGAATGGCATCGAGAATTTCATCGAAAAGAATTTTGGAAGGGCATGGTTTCGACGCAAAGGTAAGTTTTCTCTCTGAAATCGACAGATTTCGCTATTCAGGCGATAGTTTCGCACTTTTTCCAGATTTCCCTATTTCAGAAACGAGAGACCGCATTTTCCGTGTAAATTGACGTGAAAATTCGAATGGCATCGAGAATTTCATCGAAAAGAATTTTGGAAGGGCATGGTTTCGACGCAAAGGTAAGTTTTCTCTCTGAAATCGACAGATTTCGCATTTCAGGCGATAGTTTCGCACTTTTTCCAGATTTCCCTATTTCAGAAACGAGAGACCGCATTTTCCGTGTAAATTGACGTGAAAATTCGAATGGCATCGAGAATTTCATCGAAAAGAATTTTGGAAGGGCATGGTTTCGACGCAAAGGTAAGTTTTCTCTCTGAAATCGACAGATTTCGCATTTCAGGCGATAGTTTCGCACTTTTTCCAGATTTCCCTATTTCAGAAACGAGAGACCGCATTTTCCGTGTAAATTGACGTGAAAATTCGAATGGCATCGAGAATTTCATCGAAAAGAATTTTGGAAGGGCATGGTTTCGACGCAAAGGTAAGTTTTCTCTCTGAAATCGACAGATTTCGCTATTCAGGCGATAGTTTCGCACTTTTTCCAGATTTCCCTATTTCAGAAACGAGAGACCGCATTTTCCGTGTAAATTGACGTGAAAATTCGAATGGCATCGAGAATTTCATCGAAAAGAATTTTGGAAGGGCATGGTTTCGACGCAAAGGTAAGTTTTCTCTCTGAAATCGACAGATTTCGCATTTCAGGCGATAGTTTCGCACTTTTTCCAGATTTCCCTATTTCAGAAACGAGAGACCGCATTTTCCGTGTAAATTGACGTGAAAATTCGAATGGCATCGAGAATTTCATCGAAAAGAATTTTGGAAGGGCATGGTTTCGACGCAAAGGTAAGTTTTCTCTCTGAAATCGACAGATTTCGCTATTCAGGCGATAGTTTCGCACTTTTTCCAGATTTCCCTATTTCAGAAACGAGAGACCGCATTTTCCGTGTAAATTGACGTGAAAATTCGAATGGCATCGAGAATTTCATCGAAAAGAATTTTGGAAGGGCATGGTTTCGACGCAAAGGTAAGTTTTCTCTCTGAAATCGACAGATTTCGCTATTCAGGCGATAGTTTCGCACTTTTTCCAGATTTCCCTATTTCAGAAACGAGAGACCGCATTTTCCGTGTAAATTGACGTGAAAATTCGAATGGCATCGAGAATTTCATCGAAAAGAATTTTGGAAGGGCATGGTTTCGACGCAAAGGTAAGTTTTCTCTCTGAAATCGACAGATTTCGCATTTCAGGCGATAGTTTCGCACTTTTTCCAGATTTCCCTATTTCAGAAACGAGAGACCGCATTTTCCGTGTAAATTGACGTGAAAATTCGAATGGCATCGAGAATTTCATCGAAAAGAATTTTGGAAGGGCATGGTTTCGACGCAAAGGTAAGTTTTCTCTCTGAAATCGACAGATTTCGCTATTCAGGCGATAGTTTCGCACTTTTTCCAGATTTCCCTATTTCAGAAACGAGAGACCGCATTTTCCGTGTAAATTGACGTGAAAATTCGAATGGCATCGAGAATTTCATCGAAAAGAATTTTGGAAGGGCATGGTTTCGACGCAAAGGTAAGTTTTCTCTCTGAAATCGACAGATTTCGCTATTCAGGCGATAGTTTCGCACTTTTTCCAGATTTCCCTATTTCAGAAACGAGAGACCGCATTTTCCGTGTAAATTGACGTGAAAATTCGAATGGCATCGAGAATTTCATCGAAAAGAATTTTGGAAGGGCATGGTTTCGACGCAAAGGTAAGTTTTCTCTCTGAAATCGACAGATTTCGCATTTCAGGCGATAGTTTCGCACTTTTTCCAGATTTCCCTATTTCAGAAACGAGAGACCGCATTTTCCGTGTAAATTGACGTGAAAATTCGAATGGCATCGAGAATTTCATCGAAAAGAATTTTGGAAGGGCATGGTTTCGACGCAAAGGTAAGTTTTCTCTCTGAAATCGACAGATTTCGCATTTCAGGCGATAGTTTCGCACTTTTTCCAGATTTCCCTATTTCAGAAACGAGAGACCGCATTTTCCGTGTAAATTGACGTGAAAATTCGAATGGCATCGAGAATTTCATCGAAAAGAATTTTGGAAGGGCATGGTTTCGACGCAAAGGTAAGTTTTCTCTCTGAAATCGACAGATTTCGCATTTCAGGCGATAGTTTCGCACTTTTTCCAGATTTCCCTATTTCAGAAACGAGAGACCGCATTTTCCGTGTAAATTGACGTGAAAATTCGAATGGCATCGAGAATTTCATCGAAAAGAATTTTGGAAGGGCATGGTTTCGACGCAAAGGTAAGTTTTCTCTCTGAAATCGACAGATTTCGCTATTCAGGCGATAGTTTCGCACTTTTTCCAGATTTCCCTATTTCAGAAACGAGAGACCGCATTTTCCGTGTAAATTGACGTGAAAATTCGAATGGCATCGAGAATTTCATCGAAAAGAATTTTGGAAGGGCATGGTTTCGACGCAAAGGTAAGTTTTCTCTCTGAAATCGACAGATTTCGCATTTCAGGCGATAGTTTCGCACTTTTTCCAGATTTCCCTATTTCAGAAACGAGAGACCGCATTTTCCGTGTAAATTGACGTGAAAATTCGAATGGCATCGAGAATTTCATCGAAAAGAATTTTGGAAGGGCATGGTTTCGACGCAAAGGTAAGTTTTCTCTCTGAAATCGACAGATTTCGCATTTCAGGCGATAGTTTCGCACTTTTTCCAGATTTCCCTATTTCAGAAACGAGAGACCGCATTTTCCGTGTAAATTGACGTGAAAATTCGAATGGCATCGAGAATTTCATCGAAAAGAATTTTGGAAGGGCATGGTTTCGACGCAAAGGTAAGTTTTCTCTCTGAAATCGACAGATTTCGCATTTCAGGCGATAGTTTCGCACTTTTTCCAGATTTCCCTATTTCAGAAACGAGAGACCGCATTTTCCGTGTAAATTGACGTGAAAATTCGAATGGCATCGAGAATTTCATCGAAAAGAATTTTGGAAGGGCATGGTTTCGACGCAAAGGTAAGTTTTCTCTCTGAAATCGACAGATTTCGCTATTCAGGCGATAGTTTCGCACTTTTTCCAGATTTCCCTATTTCAGAAACGAGAGACCGCATTTTCCGTGTAAATTGACGTGAAAATTCGAATGGCATCGAGAATTTCATCGAAAAGAATTTTGGAAGGGCATGGTTTCGACGCAAAGGTAAGTTTTCTCTCTGAAATCGACAGATTTCGCTTTTCAGGCGATAGTTTCGCACTTTTTCCAGATTTCCCTATTTCAGAAACGAGAGACCGCATTTTCCGTGTAAATTGACGTGAAAATTCGAATGGCATCGAGAATTTCATCGAAAAGAATTTTGGAAGGGCATGGTTTCGACGCAAAGGTAAGTTTTCTCTCTGAAATCGACAGATTTCGCATTTCAGGCGATAGTTTCGCACTTTTTCCAGATTTCCCTATTTCAGAAACGAGAGACCGCATTTTCCGTGTAAATTGACGTGAAAATTCGAATGGCATCGAGAATTTCATCGAAAAGAATTTTGGAAGGGCATGGTTTCGACGCAAAGGTAAGTTTTCTCTCTGAAATCGACAGATTTCGCATTTCAGGCGATAGTTTCGCACTTTTTCCAGATTTCCCTATTTCAGAAACGAGAGACCGCATTTTCCGTGTAAATTGACGTGAAAATTCGAATGGCATCGAGAATTTCATCGAAAAGAATTTTGGAAGGGCATGGTTTCGACGCAAAGGTAAGTTTTCTCTCTGAAATCGACAGATTTCGCATTTCAGGCGATAGTTTCGCACTTTTTCCAGATTTCCCTATTTCAGAAACGAGAGACCGCATTTTCCGTGTAAATTGACGTGAAAATTCGAATGGCATCGAGAATTTCATCGAAAAGAATTTTGGAAGGGCATGGTTTCGACGCAAAGGTAAGTTTTCTCTCTGAAATCGACAGATTTCGCTATTCAGGCGCTAGTTTCGCACTTTTTCCAGATTTCCCTATTTCAGAAACGAGAGACCGCATTTTCCGTGTAAATTGACGTGAAAATTCGAATGGCATCGAGAATTTCATCGAAAAGAATTTTGGAAGGGCATGGTTTCGACGCAAAGGTAAGTTTTCTCTCTGAAATCGACAGATTTCGCATTTCAGGCGATAGTTTCGCACTTTTTCCAGATTTCCCTATTTCAGAAACGAGAGACCGCATTTTCCGTGTAAATTGACGTGAAAATTCGAATGGCATCGAGAATTTCATCGAAAAGAATTTTGGAAGGGCATGGTTTCGACGCAAAGGTAAGTTTTCTCTCTGAAATCGACAGATTTCGCATTTCAGGCGATAGTTTCGCACTTTTTCCAGATTTCCCTATTTCAGAAACGAGAGACCGCATTTTCCGTGTAAATTGACGTGAAAATTCGAATGGCATCGAGAATTTCATCGAAAAGAATTTTGGAAGGGCATGGTTTCGACGCAAAGGTAAGTTTTCTCTCTGAAATCGACAGATTTCGCATTTCAGGCGATAGTTTCGCACTTTTTCCAGATTTCCCTATTTCAGAAACGAGAGACCGCATTTTCCGTGTAAATTGACGTGAAAATTCGAATGGCATCGAGAATTTCATCGAAAAGAATTTTGGAAGGGCATGGTTTCGACGCAAAGGTAAGTTTTCTCTCTGAAATCGACAGATTTCGCAATTCAGGCGATAGTTTCGCACTTTTTCCAGATTTCCCTATTTCAGAAACGAGAGACCGCATTTTCCGTGTAAATTGACGTGAAAATTCGAATGGCATCGAGAATTTCATCGAAAAGAATTTTGGAAGGGCATGGTTTCGACGCAAAGGTAAGTTTTCTCTCTGAAATCGACAGATTTCGCATTTCAGGCGATAGTTTCGCACTTTTTCCAGATTTCCCTATTTCAGAAACGAGAGACCGCATTTTCCGTGTAAATTGACGTGAAAATTCGAATGGCATCGAGAATTTCATCGAAAAGAATTTTGGAAGGGCATGGTTTCGACGCAAAGGTAAGTTTTCTCTCTGAAATCGACAGATTTCGCTATTCAGGCGATAGTTTCGCACTTTTTCCAGATTTCCCTATTTCAGAAACGAGAGACCGCATTTTCCGTGTAAATTGACGTGAAAATTCGAATGGCATCGAGAATTTCATCGAAAAGAATTTTGGAAGGGCATGGTTTCGACGCAAAGGTAAGTTTTCTCTCTGAAATCGACAGATTTCGCATTTCAGGCGATAGTTTCGCACTTTTTCCAGATTTCCCTATTTCAGAAACGAGAGACCGCATTTTCCGTGTAAATTGACGTGAAAATTCGAATGGCATCGAGAATTTCATCGAAAAGAATTTTGGAAGGGCATGGTTTCGACGCAAAGGTAAGTTTTCTCTCTGAAATCGACAGATTTCGCTATTCAGGCGATAGTTTCGCACTTTTTCCAGATTTCCCTATTTCAGAAACGAGAGACCGCATTTTCCGTGTAAATTGACGTGAAAATTCGAATGGCATCGAGAATTTCATCGAAAAGAATTTTGGAAGGGCATGGTTTCGACGCAAAGGTAAGTTTTCTCTCTGAAATCGACAGATTTCGCTATTCAGGCGATAGTTTCGCACTTTTTCCAGATTTCCCTATTTCAGAAACGAGAGACCGCATTTTCCGTGTAAATTGACGTGAAAATTCGAATGGCATCGAGAATTTCATCGAAAAGAATTTTGGAAGGGCATGGTTTCGACGCAAAGGTAAGTTTTCTCTCTGAAATCGACAGATTTCGCTATTCAGGCGATAGTTTCGCACTTTTTCCAGATTTCCCTATTTCAGAAACGAGAGACCGCATTTTCCGTGTAAATTGACGTGAAAATTCGAATGGCATCGAGAATTTCATCGAAAAGAATTTTGGAAGGGCATGGTTTCGACGCAAAGGTAAGTTTTCTCTCTGAAATCGACAGATTTCGCTATTCAGGCGATAGTTTCGCACTTTTTCCAGATTTCCCTATTTCAGAAACGAGAGACCGCATTTTCCGTGTAAATTGACGTGAAAATTCGAATGGCATCGAGAATTTCATCGAAAAGAATTTTGGAAGGGCATGGTTTCGACGCAAAGGTAAGTTTTCTCTCTGAAATCGACAGATTTCGCTATTCAGGCGATAGTTTCGCACTTTTTCCAGATTTCCCTATTTCAGAAACGAGAGACCGCATTTTCCGTGTAAATTGACGTGAAAATTCGAATGGCATCGAGAATTTCATCGAAAAGAATTTTGGAAGGGCATGGTTTCGACGCAAAGGTAAGTTTTCTCTCTGAAATCGACAGATTTCGCATTTCAGGCGATAGTTTCGCACTTTTTCCAGATTTCCCTATTTCAGAAACGAGAGACCGCATTTTCCGTGTAAATTGACGTGAAAATTCGAATGGCATCGAGAATTTCATCGAAAAGAATTTTGGAAGGGCATGGTTTCGACGCAAAGGTAAGTTTTCTCTCTGAAATCGACAGATTTCGCTATTCAGGCGATAGTTTCGCACTTTTTCCAGATTTCCCTATTTCAGAAACGAGAGACCGCATTTTCCGTGTAAATTGACGTGAAAATTCGAATGGCATCGAGAATTTCATCGAAAAGAATTTTGGAAGGGCATGGTTTCGACGCAAAGGTAAGTTTTCTCTCTGAAATCGACAGATTTCGCTATTCAGGCGATAGTTTCGCACTTTTTCCAGATTTCCCTATTTCAGAAACGAGAGACCGCATTTTCCGTGTAAATTGACGTGAAAATTCGAATGGCATCGAGAATTTCATCGAAAAGAATTTTGGAAGGGCATGGTTTCGACGCAAAGGTAAGTTTTCTCTCTGAAATCGACAGATTTCGCTATTCAGGCGATAGTTTCGCACTTTTTCCAGATTTCCCTATTTCAGAAACGAGAGACCGCATTTTCCGTGTAAATTGACGTGAAAATTCGAATGGCATCGAGAATTTCATCGAAAAGAATTTTGGAAGGGCATGGTTTCGACGCAAAGGTAAGTTTTCTCTCTGAAATCGACAGATTTCGCTATTCAGGCGATAGTTTCGCACTTTTTCCAGATTTCCCTATTTCAGAAACGAGAGACCGCATTTTCCGTGTAAATTGACGTGAAAATTCGAATGGCATCGAGAATTTCATCGAAAAGAATTTTGGAAGGGCATGGTTTCGACGCAAAGGTAAGTTTTCTCTCTGAAATCGACAGATTTCGCTATTCAGGCGATAGTTTCGCACTTTTTCCAGATTTCCCTATTTCAGAAACGAGAGACCGCATTTTCCGTGTAAATTGACGTGAAAATTCGAATGGCATCGAGAATTTCATCGAAAAGAATTTTGGAAGGGCATGGTTTCGACGCAAAGGTAAGTTTTCTCTCTGAAATCGACAGATTTCGCTATTCAGGCGATAGTTTCGCACTTTTTCCAGATTTCCCTATTTCAGAAACGAGAGACCGCATTTTCCGTGTAAATTGACGTGAAAATTCGAATGGCATCGAGAATTTCATCGAAAAGAATTTTGGAAGGGCATGGTTTCGACGCAAAGGTAAGTTTTCTCTCTGAAATCGACAGATTTCGCTATTCAGGCGATAGTTTCGCACTTTTTCCAGATTTCCCTATTTCAGAAACGAGAGACCGCATTTTCCGTGTAAATTGACGTGAAAATTCGAATGGCATCGAGAATTTCATCGAAAAGAATTTTGGAAGGGCATGGTTTCGACGCAAAGGTAAGTTTTCTCTCTGAAATCGACAGATTTCGCTATTCAGGCGATAGTTTCGCACTTTTTCCAGATTTCCCTATTTCAGAAACGAGAGACCGCATTTTCCGTGTAAATTGACGTGAAAATTCGAATGGCATCGAGAATTTCATCGAAAAGAATTTTGGAAGGGCATGGTTTCGACGCAAAGGTAAGTTTTCTCTCTGAAATCGACAGATTTCGCTATTCAGGCGATAGTTTCGCACTTTTTCCAGATTTCCCTATTTCAGAAACGAGAGACCGCATTTTCCGTGTAAATTGACGTGAAAATTCGAATGGCATCGAGAATTTCATCGAAAAGAATTTTGGAAGGGCATGGTTTCGACGCAAAGGTAAGTTTTCTCTCTGAAATCGACAGATTTCGCTATTCAGGCGATAGTTTCGCACTTTTTCCAGATTTCCCTATTTCAGAAACGAGAGACCGCATTTTCCGTGTAAATTGACGTGAAAATTCGAATGGCATCGAGAATTTCATCGAAAAGAATTTTGGAAGGGCATGGTTTCGACGCAAAGGTAAGTTTTCTCTCTGAAATCGACAGATTTCGCTATTCAGGCGATAGTTTCGCACTTTTTCCAGATTTCCCTATTTCAGAAACGAGAGACCGCATTTTCCGTGTAAATTGACGTGAAAATTCGAATGGCATCGAGAATTTCATCGAAAAGAATTTTGGAAGGGCATGGTTTCGACGCAAAGGTAAGTTTTCTCTCTGAAATCGACAGATTTCGCTATTCAGGCGATAGTTTCGCACTTTTTCCAGATTTCCCTATTTCAGAAACGAGAGACCGCATTTTCCGTGTAAATTGACGTGAAAATTCGAATGGCATCGAGAATTTCATCGAAAAGAATTTTGGAAGGGCATGGTTTCGACGCAAAGGTAAGTTTTCTCTCTGAAATCGACAGATTTCGCTATTCAGGCGATAGTTTCGCACTTTTTCCAGATTTCCCTATTTCAGAAACGAGAGACCGCATTTTCCGTGTAAATTGACGTGAAAATTCGAATGGCATCGAGAATTTCATCGAAAAGAATTTTGGAAGGGCATGGTTTCGACGCAAAGGTAAGTTTTCTCTCTGAAATCGACAGATTTCGCTATTCAGGCGATAGTTTCGCACTTTTTCCAGATTTCCCTATTTCAGAAACGAGAGACCGCATTTTCCGTGTAAATTGACGTGAAAATTCGAATGGCATCGAGAATTTCATCGAAAAGAATTTTGGAAGGGCATGGTTTCGACGCAAAGGTAAGTTTTCTCTCTGAAATCGACAGATTTCGCTATTCAGGCGATAGTTTCGCACTTTTTCCAGATTTCCCTATTTCAGAAACGAGAGACCGCATTTTCCGTGTAAATTGACGTGAAAATTCGAATGGCATCGAGAATTTCATCGAAAAGAATTTTGGAAGGGCATGGTTTCGACGCAAAGGTAAGTTTTCTCTCTGAAATCGACAGATTTCGCTATTCAGGCGATAGTTTCGCACTTTTTCCAGATTTCCCTATTTCAGAAACGAGAGACCGCATTTTCCGTGTAAATTGACGTGAAAATTCGAATGGCATCGAGAATTTCATCGAAAAGAATTTTGGAAGGGCATGGTTTCGACGCAAAGGTAAGTTTTCTCTCTGAAATCGACAGATTTCGCTATTCAGGCGATAGTTTCGCACTTTTTCCAGATTTCCCTATTTCAGAAACGAGAGACCGCATTTTCCGTGTAAATTGACGTGAAAATTCGAATGGCATCGAGAATTTCATCGAAAAGAATTTTGGAAGGGCATGGTTTCGACGCAAAGGTAAGTTTTCTCTCTGAAATCGACAGATTTCGCTATTCAGGCGATAGTTTCGCACTTTTTCCAGATTTCCCTATTTCAGAAACGAGAGACCGCATTTTCCGTGTAAATTGACGTGAAAATTCGAATGGCATCGAGAATTTCATCGAAAAGAATTTTGGAAGGGCATGGTTTCGACGCAAAGGTAAGTTTTCTCTCTGAAATCGACAGATTTCGCTATTCAGGCGATAGTTTCGCACTTTTTCCAGATTTCCCTATTTCAGAAACGAGAGACCGCATTTTCCGTGTAAATTGACGTGAAAATTCGAATGGCATCGAGAATTTCATCGAAAAGAATTTTGGAAGGGCATGGTTTCGACGCAAAGGTAAGTTTTCTCTCTGAAATCGACAGATTTCGCTATTCAGGCGATAGTTTCGCACTTTTTCCAGATTTCCCTATTTCAGAAACGAGAGACCGCATTTTCCGTGTAAATTGACGTGAAAATTCGAATGGCATCGAGAATTTCATCGAAAAGAATTTTGGAAGGGCATGGTTTCGACGCAAAGGTAAGTTTTCTCTCTGAAATCGACAGATTTCGCTATTCAGGCGATAGTTTCGCACTTTTTCCAGATTTCCCTATTTCAGAAACGAGAGACCGCATTTTCCGTGTAAATTGACGTGAAAATTCGAATGGCATCGAGAATTTCATCGAAAAGAATTTTGGAAGGGCATGGTTTCGACGCAAAGGTAAGTTTTCTCTCTGAAATCGACAGATTTCGCTATTCAGGCGATAGTTTCGCACTTTTTCCAGATTTCCCTATTTCAGAAACGAGAGACCGCATTTTCCGTGTAAATTGACGTGAAAATTCGAATGGCATCGAGAATTTCATCGAAAAGAATTTTGGAAGGGCATGGTTTCGACGCAAAGGTAAGTTTTCTCTCTGAAATCGACAGATTTCGCTATTCAGGCGATAGTTTCGCACTTTTTCCAGATTTCCCTATTTCAGAAACGAGAGACCGCATTTTCCGTGTAAATTGACGTGAAAATTCGAATGGCATCGAGAATTTCATCGAAAAGAATTTTGGAAGGGCATGGTTTCGACGCAAAGGTAAGTTTTCTCTCTGAAATCGACAGATTTCGCTATTCAGGCGATAGTTTCGCACTTTTTCCAGATTTCCCTATTTCAGAAACGAGAGACCGCATTTTCCGTGTAAATTGACGTGAAAATTCGAATGGCATCGAGAATTTCATCGAAAAGAATTTTGGAAGGGCATGGTTTCGACGCAAAGGTAAGTTTTCTCTCTGAAATCGACAGATTTCGCAATTCAGGCGATAGTTTCGCACTTTTTCCAGATTTCCCTATTTCAGAAACGAGAGACCGCATTTTCCGTGTAAATTGACGTGAAAATTCGAATGGCATCGAGAATTTCATCGAAAAGAATTTTGGAAGGGCATGGTTTCGACGCAAAGGTAAGTTTTCTCTCTGAAATCGACAGATTTCGCATTTCAGGCGATAGTTTCGCACTTTTTCCAGATTTCCCTATTTCAGAAACGAGAGACCGCATTTTCCGTGTAAATTGACGTGAAAATTCGAATGGCATCGAGAATTTCATCGAAAAGAATTTTGGAAGGGCATGGTTTCGACGCAAAGGTAAGTTTTCTCTCTGAAATCGACAGATTTCGCAATTCAGGCGATAGTTTCGCACTTTTTCCAGATTTCCCTATTTCAGAAACGAGAGACCGCATTTTCCGTGTAAATTGACGTGAAAATTCGAATGGCATCGAGAATTTCATCGAAAAGAATTTTGGAAGGGCATGGTTTCGACGCAAAGGTAAGTTTTCTCTCTGAAATCGACAGATTTCGCTATTCAGGCGATAGTTTCGCACTTTTTCCAGATTTCCCTATTTCAGAAACGAGAGACCGCATTTTCCGTGTAAATTGACGTGAAAATTCGAATGGCATCGAGAATTTCATCGAAAAGAATTTTGGAAGGGCATGGTTTCGACGCAAAGGTAAGTTTTCTCTCTGAAATCGACAGATTTCGCATTTCAGGCGATAGTTTCGCACTTTTTCCAGATTTCCCTATTTCAGAAACGAGAGACCGCATTTTCCGTGTAAATTGACGTGAAAATTCGAATGGCATCGAGAATTTCATCGAAAAGAATTTTGGAAGGGCATGGTTTCGACGCAAAGGTAAGTTTTCTCTCTGAAATCGACAGATTTCGCTATTCAGGCGATAGTTTCGCACTTTTTCCAGATTTCCCTATTTCAGAAACGAGAGACCGCATTTTCCGTGTAAATTGACGTGAAAATTCGAATGGCATCGAGAATTTCATCGAAAAGAATTTTGGAAGGGCATGGTTTCGACGCAAAGGTAAGTTTTCTCTCTGAAATCGACAGATTTCGCATTTCAGGCGATAGTTTCGCACTTTTTCCAGATTTCCCTATTTCAGAAACGAGAGACCGCATTTTCCGTGTAAATTGACGTGAAAATTCGAATGGCATCGAGAATTTCATCGAAAAGAATTTTGGAAGGGCATGGTTTCGACGCAAAGGTAAGTTTTCTCTCTGAAATCGACAGATTTCGCTATTCAGGCGATAGTTTCGCACTTTTTCCAGATTTCCCTATTTCAGAAACGAGAGACCGCATTTTCCGTGTAAATTGACGTGAAAATTCGAATGGCATCGAGAATTTCATCGAAAAGAATTTTGGAAGGGCATGGTTTCGACGCAAAGGTAAGTTTTCTCTCTGAAATCGACAGATTTCGCTATTCAGGCGATAGTTTCGCACTTTTTCCAGATTTCCCTATTTCAGAAACGAGAGACCGCATTTTCCGTGTAAATTGACGTGAAAATTCGAATGGCATCGAGAATTTCATCGAAAAGAATTTTGGAAGGGCATGGTTTCGACGCAAAGGTAAGTTTTCTCTCTGAAATCGACAGATTTCGCATTTCAGGCGATAGTTTCGCACTTTTTCCAGATTTCCCTATTTCAGAAACGAGAGACCGCATTTTCCGTGTAAATTGACGTGAAAATTCGAATGGCATCGAGAATTTCATCGAAAAGAATTTTGGAAGGGCATGGTTTCGACGCAAAGGTAAGTTTTCTCTCTGAAATCGACAGATTTCGCTATTCAGGCGATAGTTTCGCACTTTTTCCAGATTTCCCTATTTCAGAAACGAGAGACCGCATTTTCCGTGTAAATTGACGTGAAAATTCGAATGGCATCGAGAATTTCATCGAAAAGAATTTTGGAAGGGCATGGTTTCGACGCAAAGGTAAGTTTTCTCTCTGAAATCGACAGATTTCGCATTTCAGGCGATAGTTTCGCACTTTTTCCAGATTTCCCTATTTCAGAAACGAGAGACCGCATTTTCCGTGTAAATTGACGTGAAAATTCGAATGGCATCGAGAATTTCATCGAAAAGAATTTTGGAAGGGCATGGTTTCGACGCAAAGGTAAGTTTTCTCTCTGAAATCGACAGATTTCGCTATTCAGGCGATAGTTTCGCACTTTTTCCAGATTTCCCTATTTCAGAAACGAGAGACCGCATTTTCCGTGTAAATTGACGTGAAAATTCGAATGGCATCGAGAATTTCATCGAAAAGAATTTTGGAAGGGCATGGTTTCGACGCAAAGGTAAGTTTTCTCTCTGAAATCGACAGATTTCGCATTTCAGGCGATAGTTTCGCACTTTTTCCAGATTTCCCTATTTCAGAAACGAGAGACCGCATTTTCCGTGTAAATTGACGTGAAAATTCGAATGGCATCGAGAATTTCATCGAAAAGAATTTTGGAAGGGCATGGTTTCGACGCAAAGGTAAGTTTTCTCTCTGAAATCGACAGATTTCGCATTTCAGGCGATAGTTTCGCACTTTTTCCAGATTTCCCTATTTCAGAAACGAGAGACCGCATTTTCCGTGTAAATTGACGTGAAAATTCGAATGGCATCGAGAATTTCATCGAAAAGAATTTTGGAAGGGCATGGTTTCGACGCAAAGGTAAGTTTTCTCTCTGAAATCGACAGATTTCGCTATTCAGGCGATAGTTTCGCACTTTTTCCAGATTTCCCTATTTCAGAAACGAGAGACCGCATTTTCCGTGTAAATTGACGTGAAAATTCGAATGGCATCGAGAATTTCATCGAAAAGAATTTTGGAAGGGCATGGTTTCGACGCAAAGGTAAGTTTTCTCTCTGAAATCGACAGATTTCGCATTTCAGGCGATAGTTTCGCACTTTTTCCAGATTTCCCTATTTCAGAAACGAGAGACCGCATTTTCCGTGTAAATTGACGTGAAAATTCGAATGGCATCGAGAATTTCATCGAAAAGAATTTTGGAAGGGCATGGTTTCGACGCAAAGGTAAGTTTTCTCTCTGAAATCGACAGATTTCGCATTTCAGGCGATAGTTTCGCACTTTTTCCAGATTTCCCTATTTCAGAAACGAGAGACCGCATTTTCCGTGTAAATTGACGTGAAAATTCGAATGGCATCGAGAATTTCATCGAAAAGAATTTTGGAAGGGCATGGTTTCGACGCAAAGGTAAGTTTTCTCTCTGAAATCGACAGATTTCGCTATTCAGGCGATAGTTTCGCACTTTTTCCAGATTTCCCTATTTCAAGAAACGAGAGACCGCATTTTCCGTGTAAATTGACGTGAAAATTCGAATGGCATCGAGAATTTCATCGAAAAGAATTTTGGAAGGGCATGGTTTCGACGCAAAGGTAAGTTTTCTCTCTGAAATCGACAGATTTCGCATTTCAGGCGATAGTTTCGCACTTTTTCCAGATTTCCCTATTTCAGAAACGAGAGACCGCATTTTCCGTGTAAATTGACGTGAAAATTCGAATGGCATCGAGAATTTCATCGAAAAGAATTTTGGAAGGGCATGGTTTCGACGCAAAGGTAAGTTTTCTCTCTGAAATCGACAGATTTCGCAATTCAGGCGATAGTTTCGCACTTTTTCCAGATTTCCCTATTTCAGAAACGAGAGACCGCATTTTCCGTGTAAATTGACGTGAAAATTCGAATGGCATCGAGAATTTCATCGAAAAGAATTTTGGAAGGGCATGGTTTCGACGCAAAGGTAAGTTTTCTCTCTGAAATCGACAGATTTCGCATTTCAGGCGATAGTTTCGCACTTTTTCCAGATTTCCCTATTTCAGAAACGAGAGACCGCATTTTCCGTGTAAATTGACGTGAAAATTCGAATGGCATCGAGAATTTCATCGAAAAGAATTTTGGAAGGGCATGGTTTCGACGCAAAGGTAAGTTTTCTCTCTGAAATCGACAGATTTCGCTATTCAGGCGATAGTTTCGCACTTTTTCCAGATTTCCCTATTTCAGAAACGAGAGACCGCATTTTCCGTGTAAATTGACGTGAAAATTCGAATGGCATCGAGAATTTCATCGAAAAGAATTTTGGAAGGGCATGGTTTCGACGCAAAGGTAAGTTTTCTCTCTGAAATCGACAGATTTCGCATTTCAGGCGATAGTTTCGCACTTTTTCCAGATTTCCCTATTTCAGAAACGAGAGACCGCATTTTCCGTGTAAATTGACGTGAAAATTCGAATGGCATCGAGAATTTCATCGAAAAGAATTTTGGAAGGGCATGGTTTCGACGCAAAGGTAAGTTTTCTCTCTGAAATCGACAGATTTCGCATTTCAGGCGATAGTTTCGCACTTTTTCCAGATTTCCCTATTTCAGAAACGAGAGACCGCATTTTCCGTGTAAATTGACGTGAAAATTCGAATGGCATCGAGAATTTCATCGAAAAGAATTTTGGAAGGGCATGGTTTCGACGCAAAGGTAAGTTTTCTCTCTGAAATCGACAGATTTCGCATTTCAGGCGATAGTTTCGCACTTTTTCCAGATTTCCCTATTTCAGAAACGAGAGACCGCATTTTCCGTGTAAATTGACGTGAAAATTCGAATGGCATCGAGAATTTCATCGAAAAGAATTTTGGAAGGGCATGGTTTCGACGCAAAGGTAAGTTTTCTCTCTGAAATCGACAGATTTCGCATTTCAGGCGATAGTTTCGCACTTTTTCCAGATTTCCCTATTTCAGAAACGAGAGACCGCATTTTCCGTGTAAATTGACGTGAAAATTCGAATGGCATCGAGAATTTCATCGAAAAGAATTTTGGAAGGGCATGGTTTCGACGCAAAGGTAAGTTTTCTCTCTGAAATCGACAGATTTCGCAT